>JABUQX010030896.1:0-15000 GCA_015478945.1 Trachelipus rathkii
GAAAAGACAAACACATCCTTCAGAGTCACTTGGCTTGTTCGGTGGAATTTAGAGAAAGACATTTATTTTTCGGTCCACTCAATGGAACACACCAATCAGTTCTGGTGAAGCGTTTGATTATCTGTTCCTTTCCCAGATGAGAGAGAAAATCCATTTTATTTACCATAATTCATTCAGATATTAAACCTCTGGTAGTAATGTCCAAGTGCCAGCAAAGAATCCATCAGAGCTTAGGAGATTCAATTTCATATTCAAATTAAAAAGGCGTCATGACTCTACATGCGATGGTGAAAATGTTCAAGTTAAGTTCGAGTAATTTTGTTTTAAATAAAAAAAAAGTGTTCCATATTTCACCAACCAATAGAGTACATGTAGGAATAAGAATAGAGGTTAAATGTGGGATTAGACATCCGGGTAGAGAATTGATGTGACTGAGTAAGAAGACTAGCCACGTGAACACTTCTCAAAGGAGGAGGTAAGTGGCTTGAGAATTCAAATTGTCAGAAGAGTTAAATTGACAATGCGTTTAATCTTCTTTTAATGAAATGGACACATTGTCTTCTTAAATGTAAAGTATTCAATTTTTCATTGTGAAATAAAGTCATTACAGTTCTTTGGTGTAATAAATACATGCAAATTCCATTCTCTTTTCTAATATATTCTACATAATTATGGAAGTATTTGCTTTTTTCATCTAACATTCTTCAGTATTTACCTTACAACCAAACCTGATAGATTTTCTAACCGCTAATTACTTATTTCTCAGACTATCAGATCTGTTAAAATACATATTGTGTTTATTCATGGACCGTTCGTTATTAAGACAGCTATAAAGTCTAAGGGGTACTGTACTGCCTTTAAGACCATTGTAAATAAAATTTCAAATCTAATGTAAATGACTTAAACCTAATGAAATATAAAATTACGCCAAAGTTAGAATTAGCAAACCATTAATAGAAGATTTTAATACTAGAAGTTTCGCCGAAATGTTTTGGTTTTAATTTTGTATAGTAGTCCTATTAATTGAATTTAATTTTAATTATTTTTAAATTTTGTCATATTTTTTATATAAAATAAACAAATCCAAGTTATAAATTAGGATATCAATTACAAAGAAATGTATCATTTCCTTATCATAAATTCTCATTCAGATTTAAAAATTTATTGATATATGTAACATATGTATTATTTCCTAGAACTAATTTCCATATCTTGGGATTATTTAGTCACTTCCGATCTTCACTGAAGATGTTAACTTCTTCACGAGGATTTGAATTCCGATCAGGGATCCACAAAAAAATGTTCCTGCTCCCATTACGAAGAAAGGGACAGTGAAGGAACCTGTCCAGTCCAAAAGGTACCCTGAAAATCAAATTAATTCATTATTGTAGTTAATTAATTTTTAATAATTATTATTTTATTAATTATTTTTGTTAATTAATCTTTATTACTAATATTTAAATAATTTTATTAATTAATTTTATGTCAAAAATAGCTTCAATAACCTAATATTAAGGAATTGATAAAGCTAAAAACAAGAAATGTTAAGTTACACTTTAAATATCGTATCTTTTTTCACTATCTGTAAATTATATATATTACTTTTTTTATATTTTTACTTTATATAATAGTCTTTGAGTTCATTAAAACTAGTTTATTTGCCCCTAATTTGCCGAATATGAAGAGTTTTAACGTATCAGTGTATCTTAAACACATCGGTACATTTAATAAATAGTTTTTACCTATTAACGGGTTAAAAATACAGTTTACCTCGTCCTCTCACTCTCTTGAGAACATATAATTTTATTTAGGAATTTCTCACACATAGGTTAGGCGCCAATTTATAATAGTGCAATGGTCTAAAGTATCCTAAACTATCAAATTAGTGAACAATTCTCAACTCTTTTTTTTTTCAAAGGATTCAAATATGATTTGGGCAACTAGAAATACTGTTTATCACTATCTCCTATACTTCTTTTTCAAAACTACATTGTTTTCGATAATGTAGCATCACTCTTTTTATCTTCACATGAATATATTTCAATATAGAATTATGCTCACCAGGCTTCATAAGATCCACATTATATATTTCCTATCTAGTTGGGAACTTGTGATCTCACCTCCTTTCACTCATTGCCAATATCCCCTTCTAATAGGACAATGTTCCTGAGTGTCAAGCTCTATATGCCTTCATCTCTTCCCTTGGTCCATTAACTCATGTCTTCCATAATGTTCAACAAAAACTATTATACATCTCAGAAACAAGATTTAAATCCTTATACGCCGCATTTTTTCTTGTAATTTTTGGGTGGCTTCTGCAGAATGTTTTTTCTTATATCTAAAAGGCGCCCTCACCTTACTTAAGCTCCTTTAGACTACTCTATAGTTTTTTTGTGTTTGTAACGAGATATAGTGAGCTTTTCAAATCATAGTGGTGTGCGCCGATCTCAACTGGTTTCTGTTCTTTGACACATAGATTTAATATTAACCATGCCTTCAACTATTTCGACTTTACAGCTCATTTTAATATGGGATCACTGTTAGTTTTTATCTATCGGTTCAACATACGCTAGTATCGGTCTCTGTGCCTATATATTTGTGGCTACCAAGCCATTTATAAACATTCCAAAAAAACACACAGCAAGGTCTGATCTTGAAACTAGGAATGGCATCATTGTTTACGACTGGTTATAGATACCGCGCATTTAAACTTTGTATCACAGAATCCGCCCTCCATTGCCGACCCCAAGGCGGGACGCATCACCAACGTTTCTCGCCTTGTATGAGTTCAGAGGGCCATTCAACTCGATATGTGAACAAGTTCTCTGTGAGTGAATGCACGAATCCATTAACGCATAGACTCAACAGTGTAGACTAGACAACTTTGTTGCACATCACGAAATGCTTGGCTCCTCACTACCGAAAGATACTCCTGCATCTCGCATGAATAACGTAATAACATCACAGAAGATTAACATAAATCTCAATATCTATCATAAAATTTCAAAGACTTAGATTATTCGAACCTCAATTAGGTGAAGATGTCTTAAGACACAACACTACACATATGACTATATCTCAGATACATTCTAAACGGGACGCGTCTATAAATTTCAAAATAATATACTTCGTCTGTTAAGTCACTAGCCCTTGACTCGAAAGAATGTTTTAAAATTTCATGACTTTTGCGTAATATGTGATATCTTCAGAAAGTATTTTCATACAATTAGTTTCCTAACCTAAATATTATACTTAATATCTTGTTCTTCGAGGTAGGATTTCCCTGTTTACAAGCTAACAGATCTCAGACTAATTTAAGTTTATCTGTTAACGGTTACGTCGCAGATTCTCTCCACTGACAGTACTACTTCATCCTTTTTCAGGATTCTATCGAGTTAATAGAGTCAACTGTATCTCCCTAATTAAATTTATCTTCTTGTTGTTAACATCCTTAGACTATTTATTAATTTATTTTTGAAATCTTTTAATATTCCTTCTCTATGTTAGTTGATAGAACTCGTTTTCATTTGTATCTGACAAAGATGCAAAAAATACACAATATAACTCTATTTTATACAATTTACTTTGACTTCACACGGACTATAACTTTAATTAGTGCCTCTTAATCATATAACTTTCAAGTAACTACCCATTTGTCTAATCTTCCTTTCCGTTCTTTTTTTCCTCACTTTCACTAAACCTCATCATATTAAAACAGGTTTTCACAGCTACTGAAATATTAATTTTCTTCAACTCACAATCTTACTAATTATTTGAGCATGGTTGATTGAATTAATTTTTAGGTACGCATAATGCGGACAGTTTACCAATAAAGGTTTAAAAATGCTACCACTCACTTCAGCTAAGGGTATTCTTTTGCTCAAGAAAACCTAAATCACCGCTATATCACTACTTTTTCATTTTTTATGACTATTTTACCAGCCCGATCTTCACTCCGAAACATACGCTTAGCTTTTTTTACACATTACTAATACTCCCCCTCTTGGACTTAGTACGTCCAAATGTATGTATAATATACTTTGTTATAGTCACTGCATGTGGTCTAACAACGCTGCTATTCCAGAAACTATGACTTTTCCGTCGTTTTGTATCTTTCATTCTGCTACTTGCCACTTTCTACCTCTTCTCCTAGATAACCATTTGGATCATTCTATACTAGGTAGTTTGTATGAGTTAGGGGGTACACGGTCCATTGGCTCGATAACGTTGATCGTCTGAAGCACTATATGGACACTCACATTACCTCCTGTTCTTCTCCGACTTCTTGATCTTAACTCTCACTAAAAGGAACTTTTATGCCAGGTACGCTTACTAGGCCTTCTTCAATGATTCCACTCTACTTCAATTATATACTTTATCGGTGTTATTTAATAATATTTAGTCTACTATTATTACATCACATTACCTTTGCTCTATGCGCTCGGTCACTTCTATATGTCTAGTTATTACACTATATGATTTGCTCGTAGGTTTCCTATATGGATGTCTTCTTTTTTCTACGGGTTCGAGGTGTCGCTCGCATACGGGGTATTACTATAATATAATTCGCTTTTTCTGATCCCAGTTATTTCTTTGACTCAGACGCTTTATGAGTTAGTTGGCTTGACGTGGAGGTGGACTGTCATATTCATCTCCAAGTTAATTTTATTTTTTTCCTTCATGTCTTAATTGACTAATTATTTTCGGATCTTTGTTATTTCTTGAGTTTATCTCTCTCTCACTGGGCTCGGGTATTATGGCTTGTCTTTGAGAGGTCAGCTTATCATGGTTTTATTTGATTTTTGTTATTCTACTTCTCTCTTTTTCTTGGTGTGTTCTTATTCCGTCTTTCATTTTATCTGTCGTATCGGTGAGTGACTACTATTTTACTATTATCATCTAATTCATATTCTCTTATACTATATTCATCATAATAATCTTCTATTCATTAAATCTTATTCATATATCTCTATTCACTTTCTCTCTATACTCTCTTTAATTATATAATTCTCTTTATATATCTTATTAATATCTCTTTCTATCTATATACTGTATATCTATCTTAGCAGGGATGTACCGATAGTATCGTATAATCGTGCTAATCGTACTTATCGGTAGTACAATCGGAATTTCTTTGATCTGGTATCTTTCGGTAATCGTGTTAATCAGTTAAATCGTTAAAATGGCCGATATCTTAGCCGATACTTCTTACTTTTTTTGGTTGAATAAACATTATTTCGACGCTAAACTTCTTCTTTAGATTCAATACTATATATAGTGCCCCTACGTTCAGAGTATTGAGACTATGTGTCGTCTTATATTGTTACCAGGGACCGCTTATGTTTTTTTTTCTCTTTCTCCTCTCGTAACTCTCTTTTTTTTTTAAACTCCTTGTGTATTTTTTAGCTTGTTCGGTCATCTTCGTCTATAGTGGCTTTCTAGCGTAAAATTTACCTATTTGGACAGCCATTATTATAATTTCTACAGATTCGTATTTCTTATTTCTTTTTCATTGTTTTGTGACCTCCATATGGTGGAGTACTCTTTTTTTGTTGCCGCCAATTTCATCGTGAGTGCGGTGCAGTTGTTTGGTTAACACTTTCCTGGATTATCATATTTTAGATATTTGCTGTAAATAGGGTTTTATCGTTTTAAAATTCTACGGTGGTTCTTTTAGCGTTACACAATTACTTAATTTCTTGCTTTTGCATTATCTCTCTCTTTTTATGGGTTTTTTTATGGGTGTTTTTTGGTTTTTTTTTCTCATTTTGGGTTTTGATTGGGCGTTTTGCTGTGTATGTATATTGCAGATTTTTGCTCTACTCAGGCGTTGTGTGTTTCTTTTGTACTTTATCAATACATTCATGGTGGGGGTTGCAACTCTTTCTTGGTTCTCGCATCATGCGAATACTACCCTTTGGGTAACCGTCCTCCAACCTACACTTTGGGATTGTCCTCTCTTGTCTGGGTTATACGGAGATGCTAAGAAATTCATCCTTCAACTGGCGTTGTGGGAGTATATCGGGGCGAGTGGAGTGATTACGTTATCTTTTAATTCTCCCTTGGGTTTGGGGATATGGTGGAGTATGTGTGGCCTATGTGTGAACTCATAAACATTCGCGGCTGATCAGGGGACAGGGTGCGTTCCGAGAGGATCTCACATCTCTCTCCTATACTTTACGTATTGTTCGGTTGTGGCTGTCAATTAATCTTTTCTTTCCTCTGAGGGTCACCAATTCATTCTTATGCTTTTTGCCTACTAGCGTCTCTTTGCGACACGGTAAGACCTATGATGTTTTTCTATGCTTTTTTGGATTAACATTACTACATCCTCTCACTGTATACGATCTCTGTTTTACTCAACTCTTCGCCTCCATCCATTTATAGCTGAGGTCCGTCCCCTGAGTTTAGGGAGGATTTTTGGTGCAAATTGTTACATCCATAACACTGACAATGGTTTGTTCTGGGTCCCCCTATCCGGCGTAATGATTGTAGGTTTGTGGGGGAGGAAGGGCCCCGATTTCAATTAATTCAGTTTTCTCAACGACTCTTGGACCAGACAACTGATTTCTAAACCTGAACCTATCACACATTCTGGGGGCATCGTTCCTCCAACCGACCTTTGTTTTAGGGGATTACACGTTGCACCCTCATGTTTGTCAACACAGATCTCTTCTCTCTTATAATACACTCTATGCCTTCGTGCTCCTATCGGCGAAATCTGACCACAACCTTATATCTAGTAATTTTAATACTTTTCTCCAACCATGCTCCGATTCCTGCCCTATGCGTTTTCTCATGGCTACTCTTGATCGGCGATCTGGGGTGGCTCTATTGCGTGTGTCGCGCGTTCACGCGGTACTAGTTAATGTGGGAGAGTGACTGCTTGGTTTGGTTGGGTTACTCTCTGAGGAAGAGGCGCTTTACGGTAGATCTTCTAGCGATAGAATGGATCGTCTGGAAGGGGATCGTGTAATCGCTAACTCCCGGCCACTGAGCCAGGTTCATTCTTCTTGGACTAACTCTTTTTCTCCTCAAAACTCCATGGTTCGACCTCGTTTTTGTTTTGTTCGCCTGGGCCATTTTTCTCTGTTGCTAGCTGACATATGCTTACTGTGTTGTTGGTGAATTATATATAGTTGTCGGGTGGTTGGGGCTATTCACTTTGGGTTGCCAATGTCTTGGATCATTCACGCCTAGGAAATTGCGTTTGCCAGGGTATACCTCTCTTCGCATGCTCCGAGCTAAGGTGGCCGGCACTTTCTCGATTACAAGAGGATATGCGCTGACGGGCTCCGCCTATGGTTCTCCTACTGACAAATCTCTCTGGCCCTCTTGACCCAGTAAGACAGATTCTCTAGCATCGTCTGATAATCATTATTCCTTGTTCTCTTTCGTTCTCTTTCGCTCTGCAGGGATTGCTGTGGTTTATAAACTCCAGACTGACAAGGCGCAGGGTCCCTGCTCTGTCTGGCCTCCTAATTTTCCTCCTAATTTTAACTCCGTTGTGACCGACTCTCCTGGGTCTATTGGCGCGCTCCGGTCTTCTCCTGGCCTCTTCTCCTGCTCCAGGTGTGTGCCGAGGTGCTATTTACTGCTTGTACATCACTTTTCATTTTGATTCGCGTGGGTTGAGCTCCTGAAATATTTATAGAAACTCGCTTTACGGCAAGGCCGGTGTGCGCTCGGATGGCCCATTTCTCTTCCCGTACCGTTTGTGTTGTGTAAGGCGAAGTTAGCCTCCTTCTGCTTTGTGCTTCTGTATTTTTTTCCTCACTCTACTCGTCATACTATTATTCCTCCTATTGCGGTCTTTATTACCTTAGACCACAATTTTCCTCCTCAGTGTCTGGACCCGGTTGCTCGCGCTCTATATGTCTCACCCCTTATTTTGAAAATGGTTGTGAACATCCGCATAAGCGCTCGCCGATTTCCTTGATCCTTCCTTGGCTAACACTTTATCGCCTCTCTATTCAGCTTCACTTGCGGGTTGTTCCTTCCTACAGGATTTCTTCTCGAATAGGCTTCTCATATCTCTCCACTCTTCCTTTTTAGAGTTTTCAACTCCCTGGATTTTCTTTTTCTGCTTTCTTTGCTGATTACCAGTACGGCTTTCGAGTGCTCAGGGTGATCGTACTGGCTGAATCATGTTTATTTGGCCACTCTCCCTACCTTCATAATAGATTATGTGCCTTTCTGTGGCCTTACGGCACACTCATGGTAGACCTTGTGTGGGGGCGGCTCTACTCATACTATACACCATTTGACCGGCGTAATTGCGAGGGCACGCGTCACCTCTTGCTCTCCAAGCTTCCCCTCCTTCTGTGGTGTTTTCTTCCACCTGTCTCTTCCCTGGCATTCACTGTATGCATCTATGCTTTCTTGTTCAAATTCCGGTTTCAATGCCATCGGCTGGCTTGTGATGGGGCAGCGGCGATCTTGCCATTTTTTTGTTTTTTTGTCAATCAGTGTGTTGTTCTCCTCAGAGGGTGGTTTCTGTTTTATCTCGGGCTTTATGTATTTCTGGCTCTTTTTCATCTCTCTCAATCGATTCTCTCAGCGTGGGGACCCAGGGTCTTAGATACATATACCGGGCTCCACTCTCGATACGTGATGTCGATGACCTGACTTCCTCGCTTCATTCTCTCCAACCTCATAATGCGGATAGACTTCCATCTTGCTCCCCTACCCTTCCCTTAAATCTGGTCTAGAATTAGCTCTTTCTTCCTTAATCTTTTCCGGATTGTCTACTTCTCTGCTGGCTCCGGGCCTTTGATATGACATCTTTTCAGGTGGTGCATCGTCTCCAAGCTTGGAAATTTAATTCTTTTAAAAAACTCACTCTTCTTCAAATAATTCTTCTCTCAGTCATCTTAAATTTTTTATCTCTTTCTCTCGACGGTTTCTCTTCGTTTCTCTCATCCTGTTGAGTAATACTCTATAAACTCATCCTTGGCTCTTATCATCAATAAACAAAAAAATGTTTTGAAAACCTCAATCACAGTGGTTGCTAGGGTCCGGCCTCAAAGAAACCTGGGAGTTATGTTTAGAGTGCGAGACTTTTTTTCTCTTCTCAGTTACTCTCCATCCTTATTACATCAAGGGTCTATCCCGCCGCTATGATATAGTAAGTAATTTCTTCCTCTTTCAATTATTTCTGTGACTAGTGGGCGGGGGCTTCTGGTTTTTCACTCCGTCTTATTTTGGATAGGGTCGAGTCAAGGCGCAAAAGGTTTTTAGGGAAAAGTGTCTCGTTTATTTTGTCTCTCGTATCTCTTCTATATCACTTGTCCTGTACTTCTAGTTCAACTTGATTCCCTTTATATTTCTGACGGCGCGAGGGGATTGTTGGTGGGTGCTTGGTGGTATCCCTCCTTCTATAAGGCTTGTGGGGCAGAAGTGCTCGGATATACGCTTCAACGGTCACGTAGACGCACGCACCTCTACCGACGCCGCTCCGTTAGCCAGGAGTGGGTGGGTGTCGGCGGCATGACGCTTCGATGTGGGTCTCGCCATACCGGGTTAGTAAAACTCCAGACTGGTTGCGCTGCGGTGCACCTCGGGGGTGTTCCTCTTCCTGCACACTTTCTGTTTGGTGCAACCGATCTCTTCCATCATCTGTGTTTCTACTCAATGGGGTTAAAATTTCCCTCATTTAAAAGGCTGCGTCCTGCGCTAAACAGCGCAGCTAATCGCCTCAGTGCAGATCAGAAAACGCTTCTTGCAGGCGCTTCACCGCCGCCTCAATGTCCCCGGAAGAGGGGGGGTTCTGTGGCTTCGTTGAGTCGTCGGTGCACAATACTTATTGTTAATTAATATATATATATCAAGAAAGGTTAGGATGAAAAGGGTTCTAATGAGAAATTCCTTAAGCTAGCTGAAGCCCCTCCAGACAAGCAATGGCACCTGCCTACCCCCGCCTAGCGGCCGTGAACCCCTATCTATATATGCTCTATGGGTTCACCAATAGCTTAACCGATGGAGCTTGCTAGCTGACAAAAAAAGCCGGGACCGACCAGCACACAAAAAAACAAAGAACCATCACAGATATATACAATGAGCGCAGAGAGTGGTACAGCCCCGCTTGAGGGTCCCTTGCGACAACCTTCTGTGTACACCTAGCAGACTGATAGTGACAATGCGCTGCCGTCGCGTCACAAGCCGGTAAAACCTACTGAAGATGAGGATTGTGCGAAATCGTACCGCTTTGATAAGTCATCAGCGCACTAGAAGATCTCGGGAGGCTTGACACCTCTCCATCGGCACCTTCGCCAAAGGACATCCACAGGAGTGGAAAAAGTCGACAGCAGACGAGGTGGGTCTCTCGGTGGCCACCTACGGAGAGCCTCAGGAGACTACAATCTACACTCTCTCGCCGAGTCCATAGATGAGGGATCAGTAGGAGACTGCAGTCTGTTCTTATCAGAAAACATGAAGCAGGGACTGCCGTATCACGCCCAGAGAATTCCTATTCATGCGCGTGTGGCATGTAGAATACTCGCGGCAAATACATGGCTTTCTTCATTCTACTTATAACAGTGAGCTTACCCAGCAAAATCACACTGGATCAGCAACGTTCGGTCACAGTCGTACGCACGCACAGCAAGCGTATTTATAGTGTACGGTTAGTCCGTAGGAACAGTAGGAATGTAAACCCCCCAAAAGAAACAGTCTCTCGCCAGATACTAAGTGAAGCTTAATGTTTTTGCATCAGGCAAATTGGTGTGATTTTGGGAGATTTCCGAAAGGTATGGTGGGGATATTGATTATCTAATATAGTCGGCTTCAAGCGAGTACTAATCATATATTATATTGTCATTGATTACTTGAGTTAGCGGTTTTTTTTATTTAACCTTTTTTCGCTGATAATTTTTTTATTTTTTTCATTTACTGTTTATTCTTTATATTGTAGCTAGTTAAAGAATCTGTAAATTGGTAATCATGTTAAAACATAAAAGTTAGTAGCTAAAACTTTGTTAATACTACTTAAAAATGGAAATGGAATATTTTTTACATAAACACAAACATAAAAAGCTTATTAATAATTTATATTTGCAATTATTATTCTTTAATTTTATAAAATAAATATACTTGGGCACAACGCCATATAATGTCCTGAAGTACTCACAATAGAAATCTTTAAGGTTTGCCCTTTCCTCTCTTCCATTGTATGCAGGGAAACTGCATCTTGTAAGTTGCCTAAGCAAGTCGTTACGAGAGGTTCTATGCCTATCATCTACTCGTTGGATCTTGGTCCGTTGGGGTCTTTTCCTCGGGTCCTTGCGGGGTTCCGCGTTTGGGGGCTCCCGCTTGCCTGGTGTGCCCCGCCGCGTTGTCTAGCTTCCCCGCGACGGCGAGGCTTTCCCTCGCCAGTTTCGCCGCGCCTTCTCCTTTGGGCCATTCCTTATTCTTATTATCTATCTCAGATCTTACTCTAATCTAGTCTCTCTCTATATATTCTCTCTCTATCTCTCATTCTCTCTCTTCTTCTCTTGTAATCTTCTTCCCTCTGTCTCTTTTTCCTACTTAACTTCTATCTCTTTTCCAATCTCTCTCTTACTCTTCTTTCTCTCTCTCTCTCTCTCATCTATCTCTTCTCTTTTATGGTCTTCTCTTCTATATCTCTATCTTCTCTCTCTCTCTATCTTATATCTATTATATTCTCTCTCTCTCTCTCTCTCTCTCTATTCTCTATCTCTCTCTATCTACTCTCTCTCTCTCATTCTCTCTACTTCTATTTCTTCTTTCTATATTCTTATCTTTTCTCTCTTATCTCTTTTTCTCTCTATTTCTCCTCCCCTCCTTTCTCTCTTTTCTATTTCTCTATCTCTATCTTTCGTATATCTTCTCTTCTCGTACATCTCTGCTGACTCTATTCTACTATCCTCTCTTCTCGTTGTTGTTCATCTCTTCTCTATCATCTCTCTCTCTCTTCTTCTCCCTTCTATTTCTCTCTTCTCTCTCTCTCTCTACATATCTCTCTCTCTTCTTCTACTCTATCTCGTTCTTTCTCTTATCTCTATTTTTCTTCTAGCTCGTCACGCTGTGTGTCGCGTCCGTCATTGCGTACTGTGCAAAACTTTCGCCCTCACCACTGTGTCTTTTAACAAGCCGGGATGGCTTTTGGTGAACTTTTTTTGCTTTTTTTTTACCACAACACCATTTGTGCTTTTGCTTTTTTTCATTTTTTTCTCTTGGGTTTTTTCCGCTTCGTACGTCCCGGCGCCTCTCGCTAAATTTGTCCTTGCCACCCTTCACTATTTGCTTGCCGTTTACGAAATCGGAACAAATCAAAAATATACAACAAACTCAAAAATCAAAATTGATTTTTTTTAAAAAATAAAATACAAAATGCCATCTGCTTTAAGTAGTGTACGAATAGATGTACAGTTCATTTTTGCTCAGCGCAAGTAAAATGCGCGGACTGGTGTGTTTTTTGAATGGAAGGGCAGGGTATATTTTCCATTCCAGTGGAAATTGTGGGGTAAAATTATACATTAATTAATTGAAAATATTTTTACTACAGGTAATCTTCTCCTATTCAGTTCAAAACATTTAATCGTACTGGTGTAACGTCACACTCTTTTTACGCGCATTCACGTATGGTAATGAAGGAACTTACAAACCAAATGACCAGACATTACGTTGAAGTTAATTTGGGTGTTTGGAACCAAATTGTAAAACACATAGATATTGTAACGTTGGTATAGTGAACGACGAGGATGTTTTACATCAGACGATCAAAACGAGCCATGGTCAATTGTAGCATTGGCAAATGGATGGAATTCACAGGGTAGATGCAAGTCTCTATGAGAGGTTAATCCTGAATCGTGTACCGTCGCACGTAACATTTTAGGATCTAGCAGAGATTTGCCGTTACAGATTCTTGCCAACCACCTGGCAGTCCCAGTAAGAATGTGGTACGCCATTTAACGTTGGGTTTAGAGGGTTTCTTATCATGAAAATCCTTGTTCAATGTTGGCGGCAGGTAGAGTGTCTTGGGTTTCAAAGGATGTTCGTAGAATTGTATGACGTATACATTACTAATACATGGGGCGACATCGTGCGCGATTGAGTCTGGAGACGTGAGAGGAGAATTAGGCTTATATTTTGATGGAAATTCCTGATGAGATGTACATACCTCTTCAGAAATCTGTGGACGTTGAGGCTTTCTTTACTCAATGGAGTGATAACGTTTTGGAATTGGCGCACTGCGGCATGAAAATCCATGTTCACTTTCATGCCTCACCAGAATATTTCCATCGTCAATGTGTGTGGTGTGGGGTCTTCACAGTCACTTTTTGGGCCTTTTTTTACATGAGGTTTCTAAACGTGAACGCTTTCCTATTTCTGCGATATATCTCCCGGATTATGGCGATGTGGACACTTTCAGACCACGATAACAATGTACTTCACTAGACGGGTGTCTGCAACATCAGTGCAAGAGGGGTTGTGAACGACTACTCAAGTATGTTTAGGAAAATGCATGGGAGGTTATGGACTGTGCGTGGCACCGCTCATTGACTGACCCCTCTCGACTATTATGCTGGGGTTAACCTAAATTTGGTTTATGCCAGGCTACACTACCAGGTAACTCGGTGGACGATCTGACAGCCCATCATATTTGAAAGCTGTGAGATTAGGCGATTATCTATCGGTTTGGCAACGACAGAACATTGGATGAAGAGGGCAAGCGCCATTTTTTCGTGCATGTGGTGGGCACTTTGAGCAGCATCTTTAAAGTGTACGTCCGCAGACGTTGATGGCCTGCAACCTTCGATCATAATAAAACTTTTGCTACAGTAAGATTTCATGTTTTGAACGTGGATAGCGTGTACGGTATAAAATGTAGGTAAAAGTGTGTTATGTATTAATGTATAATGTCAACGTCATTTTCGAAATCTTGAATAAAATAATACAGTTCCCATTAAAAAATAGTTGGCGCATTTGGACAACTATGCAGTGCGCAAAATAACCTGTCATAATCTTCCTCGTGGTCTTAAGGACGGTTTTTTATTCTCGCAATTTTGTTTATCATAGCCAATACTTTCACGCGATAACCATGGCACTGTGGTACTTGATTTTTCGCTGAGATGGGGGGTATAGACAGGGTGTCGATATTTGTGCATATATATATTATATATTACAGTTGAAGAGTTAAATATAGGATACAGTTGAGTTATGATAGAGATAGGTATAAAGTGTTATATATATAATCTAGGTTGAGAAGGGTGGGTTATTATAGTCTATCTTATATATTGTATATATAATATTATTATATATTGGTATATATATATACTATATAGGATATATATATTTATATTCTATTTATATATATATATATGTATATATATATATATATATATATATTATATTTATATATTCAAATTTTTAAAACCATTTAAAAAATAAAAAGGAAAAATCTTAAGAATGCTAAGCGGAAAAAAGTTTCTTTTTCGAGCTTAATATTCCTTGGTTCCTTCAGAATGATGAGGAGACTAGGATATATTTCTCAAAAGTACTTTTCCCAAAACATATTTATTGATTCATTTTTTCTTTATCTATTTTTAAAGTTGTTTTAAAAATATTTAATTATTACAGAGCTGAGTGTTTGAATTAGAACTCTATAACTGAAATTCTAAATATTTATATGTATAATATATTTATATATTATATATATATATATATATATTTATATATATATATATATATATATATATATATATATTATATTATATATATATATATATATATAGCAGATAGGGTGGTGAGAAGAAATTCAGAAAGCGTATAAGAACAAAGAACGTCTTTGAAACTTGTTTTGAGGAGGTAATGTGATCCTTATAATTAAGGTAACGAGAAAAAGACACTCCAGGAAAATTAAGATCAAAGTACGGTTGGAGTTTTGTGTTTTTGAAGAAAATTTTATTGGTATGTGGAAGGTTATGACGAGTAGATAAATGACGAAACTATGCTTTTGAGGCATTGAAATCTACTATG
>JABUQX010030897.1:0-33711 GCA_015478945.1 Trachelipus rathkii
ATAGGTTTGTGAGCTGATAATCTGACGGAACTAATTTACTTTAACAGATGTCTGTTAATATACTATTAATAACTCTACATTTATCACTTTACTCGAGATCATTAGATTGGTGAGAATCACTAGCAAAATTATCTTATCAATTCAATGGGACATACCACTATTAAGTATATACAGTGGAGCTTATATACGGAGAAGAGTAATGTGAGTTGATATATCCGTCATCCTCCTCGCTTAGTAATTAAATGATATATACTCTACTTTACTATTAATTTTTAACAGATTATCATTAAATGTTGAGGAGAGCTATAACTTTATCTAAATGTGTGTGCTTATTTAAAATACGAATAACACGATAGTACATCTATACATAATAATGAGGAGTGTGCAATTGTAATAAAAAAAGAGTAAACAGTTAATACTCAACTTAAATTAGAATTTAAAAACAAATAAACTTTCAAAATAAATAACAATGTCTAATAAATAATAAATTGAGAATAAAACAGTTTGACTTTGATACGGATTTATTACAAAAAATATGAGATAATGTGTGAGGTTGTGTCAGAGTTATTTCTAGATAAAGGTTTCTAACAGAGCAAAGTTATTGTGAAATTACTATTTGATATGAATAAGAATATACAGTGTAAAAATTCTGAATAACTTGTTTTATTGCTCCCCTTCCCTCACTTAATGCCCTTAAATATTCCGGACCAATTGATAGTTGGTCACGAACGTCGAATTTACTTCTAGTTACAGAACAGAAATGTCTTATTGGTTATTACGGAAGCAATCACTTTGCAAGCATAGTGTGTTTGATGGATAATGAGAAACTCAACATAAATCAGATACTAAAACCCTGTGCCGAGTCCAAAGGTGTAGTGCACGTCATCTAATATAAATGATGTATGATCTTTTAGAACTCTTTCCTTTGAAGGGGAAAACATTTGAGTTGCCAAGATCATTAAGTTGATGTGCGAAGCTCATACTTTTGTTTTTGCTACTGAGGCCATTAGTTAGTACGAATAACACGTAGTCATGAAATACTGCATAGGATGTTATAAATGATAAAAACACTTTTACGCATTATGTATTAGCCTTATTGATGATAAAAAATGTATATTTTCACTTGATCGTTATGATAAACAAACATACAAGATATTAGTTATTTAAATAATGGTTGAGAATATAAAATACTGTGTCACATCGGTAGAGTTGCTAGGCAAAGATAATCATCTATAATACACATATTTAATTTTATGTTATCATATCAATCGATATTAATATAATTGAGATTACATACATAACGATAATCTAATATAGTATACTAATATCTTTAATGAAATTGAATATAGTACATCTCTTATATTCTTAAAATTTTTCCTGATATAACATTATATAACACCATATTTTATTTTTATATACTATAGGGTAATGATCCATCATTAAATAATCTCTCAAATTATTTCACCTTTAATAAATATTTATGAATATTAAATTAGTGAAAAGGTTATTACCAATAGTGCCTGTCGGACCAGCTACATAGACATGTAGCACGGACTTCGTAGAATCGTGACACTAATCTCCACATACACCATTACTGCTTTAGGTGAGCGGACATATTAAATTTAATATAATCACTTAGGTGCGCAGCTTTATGAAATAAATGTAATTGGCCAGTGTATAATAATAGGTAATTAAAACTGGTTGTTGTGCTCAATATTTCGTATTACACATTTTAATTATATATAAATAATTAAACATATGTCTGCTTTGTAACATATCTAAAATGTCTTATTTTAATTTTTTCATTCACATTACTCACTAAACTTTATAACTTATTAAATGATATATATTAATATATGAATAATAAATATAATAATAATTAATCAATATATAAAGATAATTAATATAATAAATAAGATGAATATTATAAATAATACAAATAAATATATAAATATAATATATCAAATGAGATAAAAACTGACTTAATTGATATAATATTACATAATTAATCATTAATTAAGTTCTAATGGCAGTATATAAAGCGTATTGTAGAGTAAAATCTAGGTGAAAGTGCAAGTTAAATAAAAGTATTAGAGTGATTAACAGCCTAGAGTGAGTATAAACATTAGTGAGTTTTAAAGCTCATGATATATAATATTTCTTATTAATAATTAATAATTAATAACAAATAGCTAATACTATTCCACTTATTAGGTGTATATATGATGTAACATCATCTATATTGATATACTGATATGGACTGCTTAAGGTATATGTTAAATATGTATCTTATAAATATGTATAGAGATAGTTAAAAGCCAGTATTAATAAACATTATAGTGATAGTTAAAGCTATATTAAAACATGAATGTTAAAAGTAAATCTAGTATAATAATCAGTAAAACAAAAAGCATAACTTATCCTTTTCGGTAGTTATCGCCTCCATTACGTGCATGTCTTATACTTATACTGTGCATTTTTTCCTAGAGAATGATTAATTGTTATAATAAATAATATGAGTTAAACAGGAAATTTCACATATTGAGTTATATAAATAAGTAAAGCAGTAAAACCATTAATGTGGATAGTTAAAGCAGGTATATTATAAATAAAATGATGATTAAAGCCAGCTTATAAGAACAGTATAAATACCAGTTAATAGAGCATATTAACTAATTACCCTTTTGAGTGTTATGGTTACACACCTCTATATTTAAGATATTATAACTATAGATTTACTGCCTTTAACTCTATTAGTCATTTATTATACTGCTCTTTAAACTCAATATATTGTTTATTAACTGCCGTTAACTTGGATTTATTAAAATAATATCTCTAATATAGGTGGCTTAATATTTATCTGCTTATTACTAAGTACCAACAGAAGGTCATTATTCATAGCAAATAATTAATTTATTATACCTTTGATACTCCTGTGTGTAATGAGTGGATATGATATCTCTCACTTAGCTGTGTTTTTAAGATAATCATTAGTTTTTTGATTTTCTAATGAAATGAAAAAAGAAGGAAATAAGAGACTAGTAGCCTTTTGTTTTACTGCTTTATTCTCCACTCTCTCTCATATCTATATTGGTTATTGATCTAGATATTGTAATGACTTGTGTTGTAATGATAGTTCTTGCACATGTATTTATACTGTCTATGGTATATTACTCTTAATAGACGCTTATATAATTCAAGTTTATTGAGTACATCATGTAGCATACCCCTTAAACGCCCGCATGAAGTATATCTATAGGTGGTTTAAAGTATATTACAAAAGTGTTACCTAAAACGCTTCCCCACTCCAAGAGAAGTAAGGTAGATAGCCTGTGTTGGTTTTATCAACTAGTTTTGCTAAGTATGAGAGCTGTCTTTAACTATTTTTACCTATAGGCTCCAGGTGGCTCCATACTTAATCTGCTTTAGTTATTGTTTAATCTCGAATTGTGTTACTTGTTATGTAACTCATGGATACAAGCGATTTAATGGCTTTTATCTTAAAAATAATAATTAT
This sequence comes from Trachelipus rathkii, assembly GCA_015478945.1. Lineage (NCBI taxonomy): Eukaryota > Metazoa > Arthropoda > Malacostraca > Isopoda > Trachelipodidae > Trachelipus > Trachelipus rathkii. The sequence goes on from JABUQX010030897.1 coordinate 3,518, forward strand.
ATGATAGAAAAAGTGTTTTTTGGATTGTTTCTTATAGCTTTTCCATAAGTTATTGTGTATTATTTATTAATGTTATATTTGATATAACTTATTATCATAATAATAATCAGTAAATATTTAGTTTTTTCAATGTTTATTTAGATGTTTAAAGTTTTTTTTGTTAAATTTATTATTAATAGATTGAATAATTATACAGGAATTTAATGTTAATTGAAGGGTGAAAACACCACGGCCAGTTTCATGACCAAGTGAATGATAAACATCTACAATGATAGTATATAATTAATAGAAATATGTTTTAACTTGAAATCTTTCTATTTGAACAACAATAATCTTTAACTGAATATCTGTACGCTTTAAATATTTAGATCCTCGGATAAAAAGAATTATATTCTCCGTTATGTACCAATTGTATCATGTAATTATGTCTGATGTGTAGAGCGATATATAGATGTATAAAGGGCAAGAAACATAAGTTTGGTAAACAACGTAGTCACGCCCGGTAATAGCAATAAAACTGCCTCCTTTTGATTTGAGGTAGCGTGTGTTGTACGCCCTAATTATGGAAAAGAATAGCATGGAGCGTTGGATTTAATTCCAATAATATCTATTATTAATATTATTATTTGGAAAAATGGAGAATTTTTGAAGGCACCTATTGAGGTCATAGTGAAATCAACAAAGAGATGAATCATATTTTGTTGTTTTGAGGGAGCTAGAATGTAAATTTTATACAAGGGGTTGTGCTAGAAGTTCTCCCCTAGGAGTGAATATATTATCTAAAATTAAAGAACTTACAATAAGATATAGTTAAATAGGTTTCGTTGTACCATTTCTATATTGATAAGGTATATTTGATCGTGCTCAATAAGAGTGATGCCGCCAGACCAATTATGTTATTTGAAGAGCAAAATTATTAGGCGGGATTGTTGAATGGGTCAGCAAAAATGATGTGCTTATTGGATGATTTTTGATAAGACATTACTCTAAAATTTGTTAACTATTGGCGAGAAGTAGTCACAAGAATAAGGAACTCTAAGAACTTTGCCTAGAGCTCTCGATTACAACATCTCATAGATGCTTAATAAAAAGTTTGACTAACCACACTGGATAGATTTCATGTCAAATACATAGCGAGTGGTAAGTAACATTATGTCATCCAAAGCCAACGCTATGTAATAGATACGCGGGAAAGAGAATGTATGAATATTCTCCCCTTTGTAAACACCGAACATGTATCGTTGCTTTGAAAGTATCTTGTGGACATTTAATGTCTCGCATATAAAACTGAAAAGATTTAAAAATGATGTCTTTAATAGAATCATATAGGGAACATTGGGTGAAATATAGAAATGTTATGTACCCACCATATTATATAACTAGAGATAGAAGTAGGGTGAGTATCTCTTGAAAAGGGAATATTGTCTTATACCTATTATATGTATGACATGCGAATCCGTATGAAACCTTTGGCTCTATATTTACATGGAAATCTTAAAACCGTATACAAGATATCTAATATAAAGTTCAGCGCATCACCCAAAAAGCTCGACGCACAACCTAGTTAGTAGTGTGCTTTCGAAAGAAACATCATTCCGATTGCCTAGAAACATTGATCTTATCGCGCTCCTCTATGAGATGAGAAAAGCTGTAATCCTTTACTTCTGATGATAATGAGTTGGGCCGCTCTCCACATGTATCCATGTGGAAAAGTAAATTTACCTATCTGGTACAGAAAATATGGGAATAGTGATGAATCAAGAGAGAGCCTGATAAACCCTTAATCCATCGTGTACATGTTATCACCTTGTAAGCTTTTAGGTTATGAAAGTATTATAGTAAGAGGAATTTGAGAAATTTATACCTTCATTTAATCGATTAGTGATTGTAGGTTGTTTCTTGTAGATAACGCATGTTCTTATGTGTCTCTACATATAAATGCTCATTAGTAAATTCATTATGTGATTTAAAATATATCCTTATATGTTTATTTCATGAAGAATAACAAAGTCACCTTCCTTTGGTCAGTACTATTTACCGTAAGATATTGTCAAATTTGGTATACAACTACTCGATGTTATTGAGTCCTATTAGAAAAACATATTCAAATTAATAAAATAAATAAAACTTCCCCTCAACAAAGAAGAAAGGACAAGGGAACAAAGTAATTTAAAAGAAAGTTACTACAGCTAGTAAGTATAGAGGAAGGGAACAAAGTAACGGTTTGTAACTGTAAGTAACGGCTACTGACGAATCCTTAGTCCCCATCGAATGTAATTTTGTAACAACTTGCGAATATATTACTGGCTTTTCCCGTCTCCTTTTTATTAAAGCAAGAGAAAAAAGGAGAAAAAAAAGTAGTCCAAAATCGATGAGGGAAAACTCGGCCACTGCTTTCATAGGCCTAAAAATTTAAGCTCGGGATTTGGAGTGAAAATAAATGGGCGACGAAAATAGAGAAAAAAAAAATCATAGTATGTAGATAAGGATATAAATAAAGATAAAAAATACATTAGATGAAAAGAAAGAAATTAGCAAAATATATAAAATTTGTATATATGAATAATAAGACATTGAAAAAAAAATATTTATAGAATACAATGTATATAAAGTTTTAATATATATATATATATATATATTATATATATATATATATATATATATATATATATAAATATATATATAAATATAATATATATATATATATATATATATATATATATATATATATATATATATATATATATATATATATCAGTGGCGGCTCCTGCCTTCGTTGCATGTTTGTGCAACGACCACTTTTGAACAACGACCAACGACCAACGACCAACGACCAACGACCAACGACCTTTTTTTCCTAATCAACGATATTTTGTTTATTTAATTATTTGTCAGAAGTTTCACATTTTTTCGATCATATATATATATATTATATATATTATATTATTATATATATATATATTATATATTGATAATATATATTTAAAATATTATATATAAGAAAGTTTCACATTTTCATATATATATATATATATATATATATATATAACGCGTCTACATAAGGCTTGACTATTCTCGTTGCAATAATAATGCAACTTTTTAAAACTAATATCCTCATGCTAATGAACGAAATATTTTGAAAACGTAGAAATGTATTTACCACTAGCCAAATATCTAAAACGTCGTTGCAAGGTATGCTTCAACTCACGTTTTGAAAAATGAACGATATACAAAGGAATTCGCTCGTTTAAAAATTTTTTTTTTATATTTGCTTAGTCTTCGTCCGGCGGCTGACAAGTGTGTCTGTTAGTTTGCTATTTTTATCTTTATTAATAATTATTAATAATATTAAAAGTGTAAATGAATTTTATATTGAAATTGTATATAAGGAGGCTTATATGTAGATATTTACATACAATTTATATTATATACTGTATAAGCCTATACACGAGAATAATAAATAATAATAATAATAATAATAATAATAATAATAATAATAATAATAATAATAATAATAATAATAATAATAATAATAATAATAATAATAATAATAATAATAATAATAATAATAATACTAAGCCTATAATATGGTGAATAAAGATGTGATATTGAGTACTTTATTGAAAATTTAATTATCGTTCAATCTCTGACTCATCATATATATATATATATATATATTGTAATTTAGGACAAAGCATATATATATATATATAATATATAATATATATATATATATATATATATATAATATATATAAATATATATATATATTAATATCCTGAGGGGAATTGGCGACAAATTTTCCCCTTCCAAGCTTTTCCCCCATCCCTCACAATTACGTCATACCCCCATAAAACCCCTATCCCAACCCCAAAATTTTAACTTTTTTTGTTTCCCTATATTTTGTTAAATTGAATTTTGTAATAATAATAATAATAATAATAATAATAATAATAATAATAATAATAATAATAATAATAATAATAATAATAATAATAATAATAATATAATTTTGTTTAAAATAAGGAATTGATTTTATTTTTAGTTGTGAAGCTCAATTTTGTTAAAAAAATAATTCTCAAAAAAAAAAATAAATATATATTTTATATATATATAATATATATATAATTATAATATATATATATATATATATATATATATATATACATATATAATATATTATATTATTATATATATATATATATATATATATATATATATATATATATATAAGGTAAGATTGAGACGCTTTATAATATTTATAATGGTAAATGCCTTTAAGGTAAAAAATAAACTAAAGGAAGGATTTCAAAATCCTTTTAAATTTTTAAAATATTGTACTAATTTATTTAGTAGAGTCTATTCACATTAGCTTTCAGCCTAAGGAGGCCCTCTGTCAGATGTGTTACATAAAGAACTAAATTATAAATCTAAAAATTAACTAATTAATATAAAGAATCTAAAAATCAAGTAATATTAGAAAGTTTTGGGATTAATTTCTTAAAAAATGGTGTGGAGTTTAAGATGTTGTTTAAGATGGGATCAATTAGGAGCTCGTTTTTTTGTATGTTAAAGTTTTTTGTGTTGTTTATACAGAAAGATTCGGTAAGTTTTCTAAGGTGTAGATGTTCTATGTTAATTATAGGTGTCATGTGAGTGATATCTATTGTTTGGTTTTGGGAGGCTCTATGTATGGTGAGGGCAGAGTGGGTTGTCTGTAAGATCATATTTGTGTTAATATTGTCTGCGATGGAAGTCATGAGTTTCTCCAATATAAGAGCTATTACAGTTAAGGCAAGGGATCTTGTAAATGCATTGTGAAGTAGAGGGATTATGATGTGTGTGTGAGGTTTGAGAATGTACTTAAAAGGGAGGGTATTGGAGGTGGTGATATTGATGGTGTTTGGTAAGATTTTTTTAACAGAGTTATGTATTTGTGTAGGTAAGGGGAGAAAAGATTTAAAGGTGTTTTTAGTGTTGGTTTTATTGTAATATGTATTTTTTGCTTTACGTAAAGCTTTGAAAAATGATGTGGGAAGGATAACATCTTCAAAAATCTTTGCTACCTCGCTCAATCTCAACCAGGTGGAACTTTCATTCAAGATCTGTAATACAGTTTTTGAAAATATTGACGAAATAAAAGAATGTTTTAATATTATATTAAATGGGGATGAATTTCAAGACGTAAATACAATTAACCTTGCGTCAGGTCACATTAAAATTATTGAGGGTAATAATTTCAAATTCTGGCATTCTTTTTTTCATAAAATCAGTAGACTTTTTTTTTATGGCCGGCTGCAAAAAAAGGGTCACTGATCCCCTCAGTATCAAGATGTTCATTGATAATTTTGAGTGGAAAATTCTTTTAATAAGGGAAGAGTCCCAGGAGACAATACAAAACTTGGAAAAGAGAAGAAAAACGGATATCTCCGAATTAAATCGAGAGGCTAAAGAGATATGTGACATAATTATTTGTCAGATAAAAGATAGATTTACGTTCTCACGACATTTAATTGTTGCCACGTTATTTCTGCCGGAAATGTTTCCTCAGTATGATCCCATCTTTCCTGAGAAAAATGTAAATGAAACCTGTAAAGTGTACACTTTCATTGACATAAACAAACTTAAAACAGAACTATCTTTAATATATAGCCTAGAAGAATTTCGTTCTATGTCTGGAGCCATAGCTTTATTTGATGTCATTACTGAAAATCACTTGGAAGCCACTTTTAGTGAAAGTGTGAAACTATTAAAATTTTTAATAACCATTCCGATGACAACGTCCGAAGTTGAGTGCTATTTTTCTACTTTAAAAAGGATTAAAACCTTTCTTAGAAACACCATGGGGTTAGCAATGCTTTCGATCGATTTTAATAATAATTTTAATAATAAGGTGATTGATAAATTTGGACTTTCTTTTTAAATAAAATTGTAAAAGTAAGTTACATAACTTTTTAAAAATAATTGTAAAATTTTTTAATTTTTCTAGATTAATGCTTTACGGTCATCAATGCTCTCTTTTTTGAAACACACACACACATCACACACACACACACACAACACACACACACACACACACTCACACACACCCACACACACCACATATATATATATATACTATATATATATATATATATATATATATTATGGCTAGATATATATATTATATTATATATATATATATATATATATATATATATATATATGTGTGTGTGTGTGTGTGTGTGTGTGTGTGTGTGTGGTGTTGTGTGTGTGTGTGTGTGTGTGTGTGTGTGTGTGTGTGAGTAAATGTAAAAATGGCAACCTACCAATTTATTTTAGGACGAGCCGGCCTGATATATATATATACTATGTATATATATAATATATTATATCATATAATAATATATATATATATATATATATATAAATATATATATATATTATATATATATATAATATAATATATATATTATAATATATATATATAAATAAATAATAATAATAATAATAATAATAATAATAATAATAATAATAATAATAATAATAATAATAATAATAATAATAATAATAATAATAATAATAATAATAATAATAATAATAATAATAATAATAATAATAATCTCTTTTAAAATCTATTTGTTGCTTCATTCCTTTCCAAAACTATAATTCAAATATCCCAAAACCTCCAAAATAAAACGTTCTTCCTTTTTGAATGTTATTATTATTATTTTTATTATTATTATTATTATTATTATTATTATTATTATTATTATTATTATTATTATTATTATTATTATTATTATTATTATTATTATTATTATTTATTTTTTATGAGTTTCATTATTAGAAGCTGCTTGAACTTTAATTAAAAATCGAGTATTGACAACTTCTCGTCAATAAAGGGCACAAAAATGATGCCAAGGTTGCTAAGGTTGCCAAGGGTGCCAAGGTTGCCGAGGTTGAAAAGGTTGTTAAAAGTAGTTAAACAAATTTTAAAATAAACCAAAAAAATTGGTAAATAATAACGTAACATGAAAATAAACTAAAAAAAAATTAAAACACAAATATGTATTAAAGAAAGTTTATAAGTTAGGTTGCCAAAAAATATTTCAAAAGTAGCTAAAACTATCAAAAAATTTCGTGAAAAAGTAGCTAAAAAGTATTCAATAAGTAACCAAAATGTAGATTAAAACAAAGTTAAAAGTATCCAAAATATAACGGAAACAAATAAATTTGAAAATAAAAAGGAATAGCTTAAAGTAGCTAAAAAAGTAGCTAAAAAAAGAAGCTAAAAATTAAATGGAACTTTCTGGACCTTAAAATAATTTCGCTTTACTGAAAATCTTTTCAATTAATTTCATTTTAACTTGACTCAAACTTTTCTAATTTTTTTTTTATTTTTTATTCTTTCGATTTTCTCTACTTTTTTTATATTCATCCGATCTACATCAAAAATTTTCATTATTCTCCTCTTCTCCTCTCTCTCCTCTCTCTCCTCTCTCTCGCATCGTTTTTATTAGGATCATATATATATAATAATATATATCTTATTAATATATAACTATATATATTAACTTTATATTATATATAATACCTAGATATAACCTATATTACTTGTAAATTATGTGGAAAAAACAAAATATATATATATTACTATTATAATATCAGTGGCGGTCGTGAACCGAAAACATGGGAGGCACTTCAATACATGTATATATAATATAATAATATATTATAATTATATTATTATATATATAATTTAAATTATATATAGATATATTTATAATATATATATATATATAATATATATATATAATATATAGTATATATTATATATATATAAATATATTAATATATATATAATTCAACAGTGAAAGTTATTTCCTCTTATTGCTTGCTGTTACAACAGCGCGGAGGGAATATTAATATAAAGATTTACGTAATTTATATTTTACGATGACGATCCATTTCGTACTTCACCATTATTTAAAAGGACTTTTTTATAATTATTTAACATTACTTTCATTAGTCAATCCCCATTTCAATAATTAAATTTACATAAATTTCGTACACAGAGAGATTATACACAACACCTACGAATAATTAAAACCGGGGAAGTTTCTTCTGTTAACAATCTATAGTATTACCCATACCTGTCGTCGGCCAAATTTCATATTTTTTCTTCAAAGAAGTCAAATTACTACTCACTTTTAATCCTGCATTACTCGGCATCAAAGAAACCCTGAACCCAGCTATAATTCATGTGTTTATATTCAGCAATATCACTAAACACGTAGATTCTTTTAAATGTTATGGACAAACAGTTTATCATGGAGGAGGGTTGCTATCTACCCCCCCCCCCCCACCCATTGCAGTTATAGAGTTAAACCGATAGATGATTGACAGGGTGATCCAAAATAGAGCCTCTAATCACACTTAAAATCACGTAGCGTGAACTTACGACTGACCCGCATTGAGTCCAATCTAGGGCTTTTCCTATCGCTCTTAACTGGCACGGTCTCAGTATTAGTAAATTTTAGTAACCTCTTCTTCTCTCTCTCTCTTCTCTCTCCTCTCTCTCCTCTCTCTCTTCTCTCTCTTCTTATCTCTCTCTCTCTATTTCTTTCTTCTCTCTCTCGCTCTCTCTATACCTCTTATCTCTCATCTCTCTCGAATACAGTATGAACTACGTAATCAATATTATATAATCAATAAATAATTATATTAACAATTCGTAATATATATAATGCCCTTATATATATTATTATATATATATTTTATATATATATTACTATATAGTATATATTATAATCTATTATATTATTAATAAGTATTTTTTTATTTAATTTTTTATAAAAAAAATAGTTTCTTTATTTTTGTTTCAAGATCGAATCAAATTATCTTCTTCTATTGAGTAGAGTTTGACCAATTTGGGAGGATATTATTTTTAGACGTGGGGATAAGGAAAGTGTGGAAACTCCTCAAAAATAGAACAAAAGAATAACAAGGAATTCCACGGTGCCATGACAACCAGTGTTTTTAAAGCATTATAATATAGAGCTCTCTATAGCACAAAGCGATGCCTCCAGGTCAACTTCATATTGAAAAATAATGATTTCGGAAGAATTAAAGATATTTATGTAAAAATTTAGCGTCCTAGGATATAACATTTTTTAAACATTATTTTTAATAGTAATAATAGTAATATTGAAAATTTTATTACATATTGTTCTTTATAATTTTTTTTAGAGGGATTGAACTGACGGTGGGACGCCCGTAAAGCGCGCCTGATAGATATAATTTATATTATATATATATAATAGTATATTATTATATTTATATATATATATATATATATATCATATATATATATAATATAATATTATTATATAGCTATCATATGATTATTATCTATCTATATCTATCTCTATATCAATCTATCTCATTATTCTATCTATTTGTCTTTCTCGCCCCACTCTCTCTCCTTCTCTCTCTCTCTCTCTCCTCTCTCTCTCTCTCTCTATCTCTCTCTCTCCTCTCTCTCTCTCTAATCTCTCTAATCTACCCTCCCCTTATATATATAATATATATATATTTTCTATATATAATTATATATTTATATTATATATATAAATATTATGATTTATTCATATAATCTGATATATTTATAGTAGATTAAAGTTATTTAAGAACATTCTACTGCCGAGTCGGTATTAAACTTTGAAGGGAAAAATACTTGATAATACAACAAGTTTTTAATAATACAATAATATAATGATAATAATAATAAATATTAATATAATAATATATAATAATGAAAATAATAATAATATAATATAATAATGATAATAATAATATTTAATAATAATTTAATAATTATATATAAATAAATAATAATAATAATATATATAAAATATAAATAATAATAATATATAATAATAATATAATTAATAGTATAATAAATAATAGTAATATAATAATAATAATAATAAAATAATAATAATATATATAATAATACAATGATAATATTTATACTGTTCATTTGGTTGACATATGGGGTTAGCATGAGCCAAAGACAAACAACAATTATCATAATATATATATATATATAATATATATAATTATATATATATATATTAAATTTATATTATATATATATATAATATTATATTATATTATATATATACATACTAATATATATATTTATAATATATTTATATATTTATTAATATAATTTAATATATAATATATATAATATATATAATATACTATATTCTATAGTATATAATTAATATATATATATATATATAATTAGTTAATATTATATATATATATATATATATATATATATAAATATATTATATATATATATATATATTTATAATATTAAAATATTAATATATAATCAATATATAATATATATCAGGAGGTGGGCACCCCGCTTCATTATGGGGCAGTCCGCTAGCGCCTCGCACATCGAGAAACCGTAGTCCGATTAGCGCTCCTCCGACTTATTCAAGACCAATCAACCTCCGCTATCGCAGTCGCAAGTCGCAGTCTCCCGTAATAATGTGCGACTTCACAAAAGATTTTAATATTTAAATACTAAAATATATATATTTTTACAAAAAAATATTATTTTTAATATTATATGAAAAATTGAAATGAATTATTTCCAAAATTCTCAGATTTTCCACTATCCTCGCTCATGGGCGTCTTCAAGGACAAAGTCATTTACACATTAAAAATTACGGTGCTCTCAAAATTAAAAGCAGTTAAGGCTGACTCTTTGCCCTCAAAATATCACCACAATACTAATATTTTGCTACAGCCGCAGAACTAGGAGAGGTGTATACTATATTTTATGAACAAGTTTCAACAAATTTCATGCCTATGCGGAAAGGTAAAAGATGTCGCTTTGGTGAGAGGAGTGGCTGTTAGTTAGTTACGTTTCCGTAGCATTGCTAATTTAGGGTGCCTGACCTAATCATTCTGCCTCACCTTTGAAAATAGTTTGACCACCCTAGTCCCATAAGAGGTCTATTTCGATTCAATACTTAGTAGAAATTCGCATGAAAGCCTTCGACTTCCTGCAGAGTCAGTGCTAATGCTACATACAGTGCGATGCTATGTATGTGTATATATATATATAGTTATTATAATGTATATTTATTATTATTAATGTATTATATAATTATATACTATTAATATATATTAATATTATATATATATATATATATATATATATAAATATATGTTAATCAGTTCTGGTAACCAAATTAAATATTATCTATATATATTCATATATATATAATATATTATATATACTATATATATAATATATATATTATAATATCAGTATATACTATATATCATATAAACTAATGTATATATATATATAATAGCTTAATTCATGAATGAATATACGAAAAAAAGTGAAATAAATATATATAAATTTTTGAATTAAATATATTACAGTATATATATCACAAAACACAAACACCAGAACAGCACATACAGATAAATTCACCGCACAAAATCATATTATATATACATATATATATATGTATAAATGTATATCATAAGTGGTATATATGTCATGAATAGTAATATAATTTAAATGTATATTCTCGGAATGGGAATAATAAATAATTAAACGTAATCATGAATTTGACTGTTGAATAATTTATACGTTTCTTTATGTGTAGTAATAGCATTCAGTCTATAAATCATTTATATGATTATTAATTATGGATACTTAGAGAGGTTGGGAATTGATTTTTGGAAGTTTATTATAAAAACATAAGCTTAGACTACAAGCTATATTAGTTATAAACTATAAAATAAAAGATTATATTTCTTATTAATAAAATAGAATCGTTATAGTAAACTATTATTTTCATTTTTAAAAAGGTGCGGAACAAGAAGCGGAACTTTTTTGAATCCGCATGGTGCAAGTCGATATATTCCTAGATCCGAACTCGACTAGTCCGACCTATTCTGGTTAGTCGACTCGGAGCGGACTAGCGGAACGTAGATAAGAGTTAAATGTATTAGATATAAAATTTATTCTATCATAAACAAAGAAATATTTCTATTATTAATATATATTCAATAGAATTTTGTATTTTATGGTTTTATATTTTATATATATAACTTATATATAATTATATATAATATATATATTAATAATATATATTTATATATATATATATATATAGTTATATTATATATAATATGATATATCTATATATATATATATATTATATATAATTATATTTATAATATAATATATATATATATATATTATTATATAATATATAAATATTAATTATTATTATATATATTATATATATATAATATATACCAAGTATTATATATATCAATATATAGCCTATTTATTTATCTATTATATTATAGAAATGTGCTTTTATAATAATATTATATACTATATACTTGTTAGTTACTAATTTTCAGAATTAATAACTCGATCAAATAATCATGAACATATATTGAGCCATACTAGTAACCATATATACACAATTAATACAATACGAAATCAATCATATATATAATTTTATATTATATTATATATAATATATATATATATATATATTTATATATTTATGCAATATATACTATAGATAGTATATAAAAATATATATATCATATATGTTCATATATATATATATATATATATATATATATATATTATCTTAATATATCATAATATATATTATATATGATAAAATAGCTTTTCAGAATAATAAAATTTATAATGAAGAAAGGAGAGCGAAGGAAAGCGCATATAAATAATAGAGAAAAACTTTAAAAAAAAAAAAAAACGATATTGCAATGGCAATTTTAAAATAAATTAATTTCTTAGATTTTCAGTAAAAGGAAAAAATTTTTTTAAAATACTTCAAAAAAAATTTTTTCAACATTTATTTATAGCAACCTTTTTTAACTACTATAAGCCTGTCATTTCTGCTTAAAAGTTGTGAAAATATGAGTAATATTTTGAACTTTTAATTATGTTTTAAAATATTTTGATATACTTATGATACTTATTAGCCACTTCGGTCCGCTATATTTTCGTAATTTTAGGGCTGACATTGCAATTTCGCCGCATAACTTGTTGATTTCTTTGTGATAGTTGTGCACTTGTCAAAATTTTAATATCGATAGGTTTATTATTTTTCTTTCTTAATTTAATTTTATCCTCTTTTCTGCTTCTTCTAATCTTTGCTATTTTTTTCAACATTTGGCATCCTTTGTTGTCCATTATTAATTTCACATTTACGTAAACAACTCGACGTTCATGTAAACAAGGCAAGATTGAAATAAATTTAAAATCAGAAGAACAAAAATAAATATTAACTAGTATAAGAAAGGAAATAAATGGATATTTGGGGGGCAAATTGGAGCGTTTGGGGTGATATTTGTAAATTGCAGTTGGGGGGAAAGGAAGGACGTAATTAGAGTAACAGAGAAATAGATTTTAAAAGAGAAATAATTATTACTATTATTATTATTATTATTATTATTTTTTATGGATGATTATTTTATTATTATTTATTAGTTTATTATATATATTATTATTTATATTAGTAATTATTATTAATATTATAAAAATGATTATTTTATTATGATATTAGTTTTTACATTTTCACTCTTATTTATTATGCTTCCTCCAATTGCTGTTAGAAGGTTAGATTTGGATTTTCCATTTTGAAGTTTCCAGTTATTTGTAAATTTCTTTAGCTTTTTTATGCCTCTTTTTAGTAAACACTTAAATTATTTATTTGTAGTTTTACTATTATTATTATTGGATGCGTAATTTTTATTTTCTTCTTTTTCTTATAGTGGGAAGTCTTTATCTGAAGAAATTTTCTTAAATTTGGATAAAAAAAATAAAAAAATGTCGGCTTTTTTTTTGTCTTTAAATAACTCCCTGGAGATATTTTGTTTTACTTCCTAATACAAATTTCATCACTAAAATATGATTATAAAGGGCTATCGACTACAAATACACGTGTTTTTACAGCTGAAAACCCATATCAATTAAAAGAAATTTCACTTACATTGACATATTTTTTCGTACACAAAACCTATTTACAGACCAGTGCATAAATACGTCAAAGTAATTTCGTCACCCAGCTGCGAGTTATACATATAATAACATTATTAAAATGATCCTGTAGTTTCTATAGTGTTCTGGAAATACAGTGAGAAACACAGCAGTTGTCTACACGTCGTATCATTTTTCTTTCAAGGTTCGCGTTCACAATGAACGCATCCACTGTCATGCTGCATAAAAAGTTCAAGACGTATTTTATTGATAGAATATTGCGTCATGACCTATAACTACTCACCTTGAAATACTTATACATCATTGATTAATGCAAACGGGTGAAATTTTTGAATATGTCATGATCATAATGACATCTTGTGTCGAGGCTGTCGCATAATTGAATGGAACTTCTCACTGAAATAGGAGGAAATCTTTACGAGCAAATGAACAAAACCACCTATTATAAAACCCAATTGAAAACCCACGTCACATGTAAAAGGCCCAATCCCCACCCATGTTTGAAATTTTATTCACTTATCAATTTATTGAGTAATTCGGATGTAATATAATATGTTTAAATATAATGTTCATTTGTTTGTGTCATCTTCGGGTCAGTGACATCACTTCTGCCTATAATAAAAGGTTGAAAAGATGTTACCACATAATCGGGTCTTGGGAAAAATAATATATATTATTATTGATTAATGAAGTAATAATGAATAATAATATAATGTAAATAATATATAATAATAATAATTAATTCAATATCATAATATAATAATAATAATAATATAATAATAATTAGATAATATAATATAATAAGATTAATATAAATATAATTATAATAATCAATAATAATTAATTATATAATAATAATAATACATAATATAATAATAAAATAATAATTCGGCACTTTGAAATAAAGAGCTCTTTTAACCACACTTTATGTTGAGATTGTAAAATATATTTTTTTACTTCCAGTTTTTGTGAAAAATTCTAACAAAGACAAATAAATATGAATATTCCAGTTTTCAAAAATGGAATTAGAGAATTAATAGTTCAGAGAATGTTATGTAGAACAGTTCCAAAGAAAAACGCCAAAGGCTATTTTTAAATTACAATATTTTTCCTGTTTCTTTTATAAATACATACTAAAGCAGCGTTTCGAAGCACTTATGAAATATTCTCCGTATCCACTCTATTTACACTCCACTTACACTCTCTGCTGTCAATTTTTTATACAGGTGCTCTCTAATACTTGGGCCTGTATTTTTGTCTGCAATACTGGGTTTGGATTTCCATCTTGCCAATACTGTTGCTATTTTGGGGTCCAGTACTTGGATCATTTTGCCAACATTAGGGCCTGTACCTCCAATTCACGCCAAATCAGAATTCAGTCTTGTTGTCAATTTTGGGGCTTATCAGCTATCAGTTCAATTCAGTCTTGTCAAAACCTCAGCTCACTTTCCAAGGATAATACCATCAAAGTTAAGTAATGATATTTGTGTTCTACTTGCATCCAAATATCACATACAAACTGTCCACTTCTTGTTCCATTTTTCAATATTAATTATACTAATTCTGGAAGCAGATTTTTTAATATCTGGACATTATTGAACATATAGGATTTTATAATTGCCTAGCAATATAAAATCACTGTATATACTGAAATTAAGATATAAACTCATACGCTGTAACTGAAAGGCTTGTCCTTGACATTTATTTAGCTTTTCCCCCTTAAAAGTTAAGGAATAATAAAGAAAAACCAAATGTGAATTTTTGCTTCCCAAATCAAATATAACTTTAATTTGAGAAATTGGATTCTTGCCTTATTTAATGGTGAGGGTCATAGACTGGAACTATTATTCAAAATCAGAACGTTCATCGGTGCAGAACTGGTGGAGGCAAATTTGTTGGTTCTGGTGAGCAGCACGTTTACTGTTAGATAAACCCTAATACACTACTAATACTAATAATACTGATAGTACTAGTAACACTAATTTAAATTTAAGTGTAAATGTTTGAGGGAGAACCTGTTTACCACCGGGTAATCTTCAGTTCAGAGCACAGTAACTTTCCCTTGAGGGTAACTTTCTTTTAGTGCTTTGTCACTCTCCCTAACATTGTTAAAAAATTTGGGTAAATATCTAGTATTTGATCTAAATATTTTATGAAAAAATTTTCTAAGTTCAAAAAAATTTCGAAGTTCAGAAAAGTTAAGTTAAGTTTTTTAAGAAAATTCTTCTGGCATAATTCCAGAAGCTTGCCACTAAACAATTTTCTTAAAAAACTTAACTTTTTTCTGAACTTAGAAATTTTTTTGAACTTGGAAAAATTTTTCAGAAAATATTTAGATCAAATACTAGATATTTACCAAAATTTGATTATCAAATTTTTTGTGATATCAAGTGATATAATCTGAAATGTATTTTGACAGTGTTTCTTCATGCCTACACAAAGGAAGTGAAGCTGAAAAGTTATGATTATTGAGCATTATTTTTTATATTTTTAATGAAAATATAAACTTAAATTGTACAAAAATCAATATAAAAAAAATTTTTAACCATTTTTGTAAATTAATTGTTTATAGCTTTAATACAGTATTTACAAGAACCCAGGACAGAAATACTCCACAACTACCATAAGATAGTAAGAAGCCACATAAGCCTATCAAGACTGTCTCAGTTAAACTAAACATTCATCAAACACATGCTCATGTAACATGCATAAACTACACTGAACCCTAAGGCTTGTCAATATCCTAAACAAAGGTCAATGTAATATATACCAAAAATACTACCAAAAGCAAAAACTATACCTACCTAAGGTATGTGCTAACCACACTACAGGCTTTAACAAGTGTATTGTCATACCAAAGTTATTTAATGATGAGAATTTTTCAAGTAATCCAATCTAACTTAAAAACCCACCAATTTTGCTTAATCAATATATACTATATGATGATCAAACCAATCATATACCTATCCAATCCTCTCTTAAATGAGTAAAAATCTGGATTAGTGTAGTCTGACAAAATATCAATAATTTTTCTGATAATAGTTTTGGTAAATATACACAGAAAATCTGTACCTACTTAATAAAACTTATTACCTTAATTTTCAAATGTAAAAAATATATGAAAATGAAGAATAACATTGCTTACAAATATATTGTAATTGTAGCAATTTTTTATTAACATATGGCAGAATTGATTCATAGTCATATCAAAATATTAATTACTTTTAAAAAAATATATATTTTTTTCCAGACTAACTATATTATTGTTAACAAAGTTAGCTATAGTTTTAGTTGTAGACTTTGTGTACACTATGTATGTTATTCACAAGCCCTAGAGTGTTTTGTAGATTTGCATGAGCATGTTTGGTGGTTGGTTCTTTTGTGTGGACTGGGACAGTCTGGATAAGCCCATGTGGCTTCTTACTGTCTCTATATTTCTAATAATGTTATGTACAAGTGAGTCACACTCAAGAACATCCTGTCTGTTGGTTGTCCATGTTGAATGAGCATGTTTTTTGATGAATATTTACTGTAGTTTTGATTGGACAGTCTTGGTAGGCCCATGTGACGACTTCTTACAGTCTCTTTATTTCCCATGTTGGTAAATATCTAGATTTGAATCAGTGTATATTGAGTTCAGAAATGTTAAGTTAAGTTTAAGAAAATTGTTTAGTGGCAAGCTTCTGGAATTATGCCAGAAGCTTGCCACTAAAGAATTTTCTTTGAAAACTTAACTTTTCTGAACTAGAAAATTTTTTCAGAAAATATACACTGATTCAAATATAGAATAATACCCCCATGTTTATTTCAAGATTAGCCCATCACCCTTAACCTTACCTAGTTTTTTGATAGTCTCCAAACCTAACAACGTCCTACACCAACTACCATAAAAGCAAAAATTATAGCCAAAGTAAATATTAATACACTTCAAGTATTTAATAAGGGTTTTAGCATTTTCACACTGCATAATTTTAGGTCGATATTCGCACTTTGCTTTCAGAAACTGCACCGAACTAGTGTTAGCCGCAGTGTGAGCTCATTTTGGTGCGGTGATATACGGCGCAGAACAAAATCCCATTGTCACGGGGCGTCAAAAAATGACTTTTTGGGCGATGCGTGATGCGGTGCGGAAAATTCGGTGCTCGGACAAACCTACTGCGACCCCAATTGTTTAAGTTTTCCGTGCTCTTCATCTGCTCGTGCTCTCTCTCCTCGATCGTCTCTCTCATCTTTCTCTTTTAGGTCACTAATTCAGAAGGCTCCTCCAATTGGTGGTTAGAGTATTTCCGTGCATGCGTTCGCATTCGCTGCGCGGTTCATGCAGTATGCGAAATGGCCGACGCAACTTAACCTATTGGTAGGATGCTGCTCAGAGAACGAGGAGAATAGTACATGCCTATGTCACATGAGATAAAGAAAGTCAAATGATCATATAAATTTAAAAATTAAGAGCAATTCACCTGCTTTGTCATCCATCAGCAAGCGAGAGAGGCCCACAGTTATACACTCTAAAAAACCACGCGTAATTTGTACTGCGTCCCCTTGCGTGCCATTGAGCGATCGTTGTCCCTCAGTCGGTTTCTCCTTCAGTACAAAGACGTGAGCGTAGTGAGAACTCCCCAATGCTATCTATCTACCTACTCTCTGTGTCTAAAGTGTTCAAGGAATTTTCCACCTATCCATGAGTGGATAATGATATATATGTAGATGATTATATATATAGTATATTATATATATATATAATATATATAATATATATATATAGATTAGTATATAGTGATGAGTATATATATATATATATAGTATATATAGTATATAGTAGGAGAGATATATAATATATATTATATATATATATTAATTAATATATAGTATTATTAATATTAGTGAGAGTATATAATATAATATAGAGGATGATAAGAACTGTATAGACAATCAACTTAAAGTGAGTATAAGTAATATATTATAGTATAATAATATATAGAATTATGCTTAATAGGTAAGTATAGTATAGTATAGAATGTGTTGAGTATAAGGTATTAATATATATATTGAAGGTAGTCTAATATGAAGGTAGAAAAAGTTAGATGAGCAAACAATAGTGTTATACTGAAGGATGTTGAGGGGATAAATGGAAGCGATAGGTGGAGGGGACGGTGAGGAGGGAGCCGCGGAGAGATTGGCGAAGTGGAGGAGAAGTGGGAGAGAAGAGTTTGAAAGAGACAATTGTGTGAAGGAGGGCCAGAAGGATATGTGGAGTAAAAACGGTGGGGAGCAGTAGAGAAAGGGAAGGTGAAGTGGTGGAGAGTGAGGAGGTGAAGAAGTGTTGGTGAAAAGAAAAAGAGGAGAGAAGATGTGAAATGGGTTGAGGAATGAGGAAGAGAGGGAAAGCTGGGGAGGATATAGAAGGGTGAGAGTGGAAGCGAAGAGGGGGCGGTGGAGAGGGCGAAGAAAAATGCAATAAACTGAATGGTAGTAGAAAAGTGACGCAGAGATTTTTTCTAGTAAAATATATCTATGTATTTCTGGAAAAGAAGTAAAGTAAAATACAACTCAAGAATAAGGAGGGGTTGGGAGAGAGGATTAAGGGAGGGGGAAGGGGAATGGATAGGAGGGGAGGGTAGGGTGAGGAAAAGATGGGGGGAATATTTTAGAAGATTATTGAATGAAATGGGTGGGAGAAGATGAGGAGGATTTACCAAGGAGGTGAGGTATGAGGGGTCGGGAAGTGGGGCGTGGAAGGGGATATGGGAATTACAGTGGAAGAAACTTATTAGGGCGTTAACCTAAAGGAAAAAAGGAAAGTCTACAGGTCTAGTTGGTGTGAGTATGGAAATGTTACAGATGGGGAGGCACAAGTGGCAGAAGGCTTGATACTAGGTTATACTAATATTATGTTTGGAGGAAGGGAGAAGGTTCACCAGATTGGGAGAGATGTGGTAATTGGTCCCCTATATAAAGGGAAAGGAAAGGATGGTAAAATGTTGGAATTATAGAGTATGTTGTCTTTATGAGTGTAGTAGGAGAAAGTGAAATGGGAAATATCTAATTCGAGCAGGGTGAGAGAGATTTAAACGGAAGAGAGATGGGGAGACATGAAACATATGGACCGATTTAGGGTAGGGGAAAGGGGATGTTGGTGGACTCCAAGTAATTCACACAATAGAAGATGGCTTGTGGAGAGGGATACTATGAAAGGAACGGGAAAGTGTAAATGTGGGTGGTTGTTTTTTAAGATGCTGGAGAAAGTCATATGATAGAGTGAAAGAGGGAAGTTGTGGAGGGTGCGGGAGGAATATGGAGTAGGGGCAGGGGCGAGGCGTGGCATTTTCCAGCAGTCATCGCTACATTTCTTCCTGTTAAAGAGAGATTCGAAACATAATAATAATAAATAAACTGTATATTTAATAATAATATATTATATATATAGTATATATATATAAATATAATATATATATTATATATATATATTAGTATATATATATAATAACACAACTATACCCTCCGCTATATATATGATTCATAACCGATATATATACTATATTTATTAATATTGATATATTATATAATTGATTTATATATAATAGTATATATTATAATATATAGTATAATAATATATATATATATAATATAGTAATATAATATTTTATATAGAGTAGTAACATATATACTACTAGGAACGGTGAATATTAATTAATTTACGGTATATTCAGATAAGTTTTAATTATATATATATATATTTAATATATATATTATAATATATATATATCTATAATACTCAAATTCATAATATCAAACGACCCTCTGTCGGCATAACACAATATCTCAATATTAAACAACTCTAACTGGCTGAAAGAATGCTTTTCTTATACCAAGATGCATAGTACACAATTCTTCTTAAATTTTCCATATATGTATTATGAACCGCGCACCCTAGAGTATCTCTATACGTATCTACATTAGCTTACTATTTAGATGTTATGATAAGAATTTATTGAGTCCTCTACGTTTATTAAATAGATATTATGAGAACATTATTGAGTATGAGAATTAATGTATTCATTAGTAATCTACCCTAGTATCTGGAAATCTAGAGCCTATTCTAAACTGAAATTCCTAGAACATCCACTTTATCAGTGTATCCTCGTCCTCGAAATAAGATCATCTCTACATCAAAACACCCATGGAAATACTCATTTCTAGTGTTGCCTTCTATACTTGGACATATACTTCAATCACCTATAGCATATTCTATATAGTCTTATTCACTTTTAATAGTAGGGTAGGCCCGAGAACTTTGTGAGTCTGGAATAGCTTCTTAATAAAATTGGCACCTAACATAGTCGTATATTACTATAGAGGAGATGACAGTTTAACTAATTATTCTTTGGCTCTATGTAAAAAACAACATCTGCGCGATTGTATTATATGATTAGCCATCTTATTAGTTTACTGATTTGCTTTCCAAACGCAATACGAGGATTTAAGCTACTTTTTCAAATTGTATGAATCCTAACAAACTGCTCTCATTGTGAGCTATAATAAAATGAGATTACAAGAGCCTCATAGCACATATTATTAATACATTGGTCCACAAGAACATCATATACCAATCCTCATCTGAGATTTAACATCAACGATTCACTCTCTCTCAAAACTTTATTTATTTGTACAGTAGCAAAGCAAAATAACCGATCACGATCGAATCCAAAGTAAGAATTTAATTTGACCAAAACTAAAAAATAATCTGAATCCGCCTCAACGCAAGAAGTATTAATCAAGAATCAATTTTGAATCTTTTATAATAAACAAGTTCATGAAATTGTACATGTTAAATAAATGGAATCATCTAAAACTTAGAAACCTATTCGCATTTAAGTCTCATGGGTCTAAATCACTTATATATATATAATAGAGGAACAATGTAACAAGCGTCCAAGCTCTGAACCCTTGTGGGACAACTAAAAGTACCACCCACTCGTTACAACTAATTTCCCAATATGCACTTTTAGGGCGCATTTAGTTGTACACACTATTGGCTTAATTTCTCTATTTACATTACTTTACTTTATTATTAATTAGAAGATAATTAGCATAACTGAATCAACAAATTTTTATTTGTTAGCTATGACCTATTGTTTCTACCATCTAAAATTTCTTCTCTCTATAAAAGTATCAGAGTCATTTCGTTGCTCCTATTGGGTAAAGTCTCGACTACAGCGGCCCTGATTCCCAAAAATGTATTTTAAATTTTAAGTGTTTGTGAGCTATCGTATGTTAATTATTTAACCTATGTGCTCGCCTATTCTGAGACGAGCGATATTAATCTCTTATAATTTCATACCTTTTCTCTATTTACAACAGCTTACCATCCTGCCCTAATGCTTTTTTTTCTGGCACATTTGATCGGCTGATTTGAGTGGAGAGCTCTATGCGTCGAATTATCTCTAAAACGTCTAAACTATAAATTGGATATGACTATAATATGCACTATTGACTCTTTAATATATATGAACTAGTACACTTTACGTAGCTTATTCTGCCACTTATATAGTAGTATGGAGAGTGAGTAATCGTTGAGTACAGGCACTCGCACGCAGCTAGTTCATATCCTTTATATGATCTTTACGATACTAAATTCATTTTACTCTCCTCAATATCACCATGTTTACGATCGAGCTTGTTCTCTTATTGGCCATTCAGCCTAGAGATCATAGAGCTGATATCGGGAGTATGGAGAAAAAATTTCCTCAGAAATTATTTATCCCACTCGCGCCAATCACTTGGTTCGCTATCGCTATTATTTTTATCAACAACTCCGCTAAGAAATAACATAGTAAATATGCAGGATACTCTTACGTACGGAGACAATAAAGCGGGCTTTATCAATACGAAAAGTATGCGCTATACGACTCCTGTGTATCTCCTACTAACAACTCTCTGTTGTCTAGTGCTCTACGTATATTGGGCCAAAAACAGGGTCTTTCTATCATGGTCGATTAACAACTGTATTTCATGGAAAATCATGCTTTTTGCCACACGCCTCTTATCGATCTCGATGGCGGTATTATTGGTTATATGAGTCTTTAACTCTTTAATTTTCTAAACTAGAAATAAGGCAATCTCTGATTTACGAGGCTCTCTATTTTCATCTAACGTGCAACCTTTGGATGATCTGATTTAGGCTCACTGTATATCTCTTCTTAAGAAACTTCGATTATCCTTCGGTCGCATCTCTCAGTGTATACCCTTGTACTAATTTATGCAGCTTCTACGGCTCGCGTAATTCACATTTTGATATCGAGGGATACAACCGGCGTACATCCCTTCAGAAAGATTCCAATATAATGTACCCAGTAATCACGACGAAGGCGGGTTGGGAACCCCTCTACGCCTGATCTGATGACGCATCATCCTCACAGCACGCCTTCAAATAAGATCAACTTCTTATCTGAGAGACACTGACAGGGACAACATGTAGCTTGCCACAATTCTTACGACTTTAATTATTGTTAATAAACTGGTTTTAATTATAATGTTTTTCATTTACCTGATTTTTTCTCCAATGTCCTTCTCCCCTTACCCACAACTCTTTACATTATCACCACCTAAACTCAAAAATCAAATTGAATCCCTTGTCTATAATACTCAACTACATAGCACACTATACAATCTTTCCGGAAGAAATTCTGTTGAAAGTGTTGTGTTAAGAAGAAAAGCCAATTGTCACAAATGAATAGTTCGACAAATTCAGCCTACAATCTCACCTCTCATTTGATTTCCTACGACGAAAATTCACTCGATGAGATAATGGTCGAGAAAGCTAACGTTGTACTAGAAACTTTCCCTTGCTAACTATTCATGCCGCTCAAACACTAATTTGTAATGCTCAGAGAAATCCAGCGTACATTGTATTATCAGATATCTATCTAAGATCATGCTATGAGTTATCATCACCTTCTAAACATCCTCACTTCTCTGCTCAGTTTGCGTTCACCCAAATTATTCCAGCATTTCATTTCTCCAAATTAATTGCACTTTTTCCCGATCACGAAAAAATATATCCGCAAAAAGTGTTAAATACAAGACGGGGGTCTTCAATTGGAGAATGGGTTGCTTTTGTCGGCACTCGGTTCAAAATTCAACTTAAGGTCTTATAAAAAAGTATCATACTAGACGGATTTCTGCCAAGCCCCTTTCCTCAAAGCGCCGTACAAGCACTCCATCAGGTAATTTCACCATCTATCAAAAAACCGCGAAAAAACGCGCCAACAGCCACGGCAATACATGCCTACAAGTATAAATCGGATTCAATAAACATCAAACGGTGGTCTATCCGCTTATAAGGAACCTCACGACAATTAATAATTGTATAGGAAACTATTACCACTCGGGAGACATTGCGTGGTGGCGGCTCAAATGCATATCCAAAGCATGTGGAGAAACAGGAGGAGCCGGAGGGGCGACATACAGTTCCAAGCGAGTGTGCCGCACCATAAAAAAGGAACCGGGCTCTCTCATTGAGTTCAATTTTGGGCAGCAAGCCAAGTGGTCATCATATATGATCGCTAAGCTATAGTCAAGACAACTCCTAAATGTCCATACTCAATTGCAACCAGGAACGATGTGGCATGGTTTCCTCCTGTACATTCTTTAATTTGCCTCCCAATATGCTTAACTATAAGAAATGTTCATAGCTCGTACATTACCGCTATGGTAACGTAACTAAATATTTCCAGGGACAATTAGTATGTGGTCCTATTGTGTTCCTTATTGGAGCGTGTAGATACGTTACTTCACTTCTTCTGTGCACATAGTGCATGTGGTCGCTGAATACACGATGTACTTTCACTTAAAGAAACAAGTAAAATCTATATCAGTGGTGGTTTTGATATATGACTCTGAATGAATGTCCAAGAGATCGCGCACCTCTTATCTCCCTACTTTAACCGTAGTACTAAAATCGGAGATAAAATAAATTCTTTCATTCAAGAATCACATAGACTCAAAATTCGTCGCTGAATTTCAGGATGGTGAAAAGCCATTGGAGTCAGAGCCTTGGCTATAAAACAAATACAAACTGACTAATTGAAAGTCAAACGAAAGGGTAACAGATACCACCTACCGACTACTGAAAAAAATAGAATTAACACCTGAAAGCATGCCTAGATGATTCATGGCTATACAAAAACTCTACTAATACAACCCTCAACAACGGAAAAGAAGATGTAAGTAATCTTTTTCCTATATCTTCCTCTACCACTATCAATCCTAAACTTCGCTATTTATATTACTACTTATTTCTATTCCTACTATCGCTAACTACTACTATTCATACTACTACTATTCTACTCTATATTCTACTACTTTCACGATCCTATTACTAATATAGTACTTTAATTCAACCTTATCTACGTACTACTACACTTCTGCAAATCTATACTTCATCCTAAGTCTTCTCAATCTACAATACTTGTCAATCATGACCTTCCACTTACTTCATCGTCTACTATCCCTCCGGATCTTCCTAATTCTAATCCTGATAACTCCTCTAAATTTTCTACTACCAACTGTACTCCTAAACTTTTTTCCAAAACTAATGATGCTTTAGATCCTTTGGGCTCTTCACTTAAGTCAATCCATCCGGATTCTTCACCTCATCGGGATAATAGGGAATTTTCAACATCTTGTCCAGAGGACACATTATAGAGTTAGATAAGGAATTGACTGATCTTGAAATAAAACAACTTTATGAGTTCCCAATAGATACTAATTATGTGGATGAATGGCCAGAAGGATTTGAGTGTATTTATTTATTGGATGACAGTGATTCACTGTTCCAATGTTTTTCAATTTGTTTGTATGGTCATAAGAAGAATGATTCATCTATAAGAATAAGATTAACAAATGAATTAATTGAAAACCCACAAAAGTATAATTTGCCAACTGATGGCCGAGCCGGTAAACAGATCTTAGAACTCTTGAAAAAGTCTAAAAGGGACGAACAGTTTCCATTCATTCATTGCTTACAGGCTTTTGTCAATGTAATCCCTACGAAAGCTATCTTGTTATACATTGGCTCAAAACAACTTGTATATTATGGAACACCTCAAAGTAAAAACTTATTTTGCATAATGTGCTCAAATGGAACTAATTATCATTATCTTCTACCCATGAGAAAAAAATTGCCTGATGACGCTCTACAATTCTTAATTGACAAAGGAGTTTTTAAACAACTAAAAATTTAGAAAAGGATACTTTTTTTAAGTAACTGAAAAGAAATTCTACCCCATGATTGAATCTGGTGGGGAGGATATATTAAATATTGTATTGAAATGACAACCCTAAGTTAAACAACCCTAAAACAACCCTAAAGAACATAAATTAACACCCCTTGCAAGTCCAGGTTCATCCGGAACGTCGTCATAGGAACGGAAATACTTGTGACTTGTAAGGTCTCCGGAGATCACTTACATTACTTACTACTTAGATTTTCTTTTTTTTTTGTTTTTTGTTGGCTTTCATCAGCCACTACAACACATGTGGAAAGGAAACAACTTAACATAGTTCTAGTTCTACTAACTCTTTCTTTTCTTTTAACACTTATTTTGCTCCTCTCCATGTGACCTCTTTGAGGATATCTTAACGTTCGATTCCATCTCACTTTCGATTCCATCTCACTTTCAACACCGTCAGTCATTTTCCAAATGACTACTTGAAGAAAACTTGCAACAAGCTTGTCACTAAAATAATATTTCTGAATGAGTGTAAGTATTTTTTTTTCTTTTATTTTACCCAAGCAACTTTCTTTTTGACTCCATTGTTTTTGGTTTAAAGTAAAGTCATACTCTCCCAATTTATCCTCTTAAGTGTTAAAGAACGATACGGGAATGTTAAAGAAAATGGAAATAATTTGTCTTTAAATTGAACTTTTATTGATTTAGACCTATACATTTTTTTGAAGATATGTGAGGTAGAAAGGAAAACTCTTTTATATGGTGTTTTATTTTAGTTTCATTGTGTCGTCTTGACTATCAAAGTATTTAAGTGCTGAATATGGCACCCGTGACAAATCAAAAGAAGTCCTCGGCATTGGACTGAGGGTAGGCATAACTTATTTTCTCTCGCATACATGAAGACAATGTATAACATGAATTAGTAAACTTACATTTGCCTATACTTTAGTAATTCATCAGTTAACATCTCTTGTTTTTACAACAGGACATCGGGTACGGATGATCCTATTACATCTTTGCCAAACTCTCACTTCTTGCAATTTGGAACTGGAGGTCAGCCGGGACAATCATTTTATTTATGCATTTCTTAAATACATAATTTGAACCGGTTGTGGGACCTAATTACCACATTCACAAATCTTGCAATTTAAACCGGGTGAGGATCCTATTTACAATTCTTTACTTTCTCATCTTTCATAGGAACCGCGGGTGGCGGATCCTATTTACAAACACCAAATACCCTAACAAACTTAAATTAGTGGCAAATTTTGGAAAACCGGGCAGTGCCAGGATCCTACGTATCCTGGTTCATATATTTGTCATTTTCAATCTTTGCAATTTGACCTGATTGCGGATACAAGTGCTTATTTGCAATCAACCCCAATCCTCTTCATCTTTTTCAAAATAATAAACCCCCAAAAAAGGATTAACTTTTATAAATATTAACATTACAAATATCTAAAAATTTAATAAAACTATATTGAAAATAATGAACAGATCTTTACCTGCTGCATTTTAAAAGGCTAAATTCAAATTCTTTTTGAAAACTGAATTGAATTTTATTTTTCATATAGTGTTTGGGTTAGATCTGTTAAGGAATTATTTGGAAAATAAAAAAAAAAAACAAGTTAAAGAAATTCGATGAATTTTTTAAAAATATTTAAAGATATTAATAGATAATTATTGAAAACAAAAAAAAAACTAACATATCAAACCTTTTTAAAAGTAACCCTTTGAATTATTAGTTATTAAGTTATTTTGCCACTTCTAAAAAAACTATTAGTGTACATGTTTATAAAGTACTTAGTAAGTAAGCATCATGAACATTAATGAATTTTTGTTGAATTTTCATAAACTATAAACCGACTTTTTTTTTTTTTGTATTGTGTTTTTCAAATAAGACAAATAGAAAACTAAGTGTTCTTAAGAGTTAAATTTAAAACTTTCTAAGAGAAAAATACTGAAAATAAGATCAGATAATATGTGGTTCTAGATTAGTATTTTTCCCAGTACTGGTTGTTAGGATGTAAATTGGTATGGTGATCAAAGTATAAAGCCTAAAAATGGACTTAAAAAAAATTCTTATGGACTCAGCTCACAGTGTATTTCAAATGAAAACCAAACTTGTAGTGGAATCCAATTTTTGGACTCATTGCATTTTTCATTTAAAAAGAGGTAAAGCCTCAGACTTTGAATCTCATTCATATATAATTCAATAAAGGTAACGGCCTAAGGACTTGAAAATATTAGATATAGGTAACTTATTCAATCTTCTCCTATTTAAAAATTAGTATATATAATAGCCATGTAGGATTATTTTTTGAGTAAAATAAAAATGTATGTTTAACCATGTTAAAAAAAAAACTTTTTAAAAATAAATAAAAGGGCGGAGGATAAAAAATTTGAATTCATTCTTTTTTGTTCACACTTGATTTATTAAAACTATTAAAAAATCATCTTTTATGTATGAATCAAGGCTTAACGGTCATAAAGGCAGCGGTAATTAACTTTTTCTTTGCCAACAACTCCTGCTTTATTTTAACATAATTTGCTTATTAGCGCTGCATCTCTATTCTCCCTTTTTCATGTCAATAAACTTTCATAATCTGCATTTGTGTCCTTGTGCATGAGCATCAAAACCCTGTTTTGCCTTTCAAGCTTAATCAACCTCTAGCAATAGAAAATGATAAAAGTATTTCTAAACAGAGAAACAGAGAGGGAAGCATTCATCCATGGTCGATCGAGAGAATAGTGTGGGCACTTTTTATTCCAAGACAGACGATAGTGTCCTCTAACGACCTTAACCTTAACATTAAGTTTTTACATACTCTAAAGCAGTAACATCAATGTACTTTCAAATCATTTTTAATTATATAAATAAATATATATATATATATATATATATAGTGTATATATATATATATATATATATATAATTAATTATAGTTTATATATAAACATATAAATTTATTATATATATATATTATATATATATATTTGGGTTTTACACAACAGATTGTTTAGATATTGCCACTAGTTATTATGTAATATATAATTATAATAGCAAATTCGCATATTCGGACATTCAGTCGATAATCAATTTTAAAGTTTATTTATTATTATGGTACCTTTAAGGAGGTTGAGATGGGTTTTGGAGTTTAATTAATTAAAGAAACAAATAAGTCTTGGACTAAAGTATATAAATAGTTATAATAACTTAAAAATAAAATTATATTTCTTTATATAACCATAGATTTTAATAATAAGTAATTAATACTTTCATTTTTTAAAAAAAAAGGTGCGGAACAAAGAGCGGGAACTAACTATTTTTTTGATCCGCACGTGTCAAGGTCCGCTAATTTTCCCCCTGACGCTCCGCACCTCCCTAGTCCACCTATATTCTTGGTAGTCCGCTCGGAGCGGAAGTGCCCACCTCTATATTATATACATATAATATATATATATATATAATATATATTTAAATATATATATTTATATATATTATTATTATAATATATAATTATTATATATTATTATAATATATATATATATTAATAAGAGGAGTGCACACGTACGTTACTACTAATATATTCATATGATGAATACTAATCCGCTATTCACGCATAAAAAATTTATTGGGATGAGATGGTGGATGTGAAAAAATTCGGTGAGGTTTGCGGATTAAGTTTGTGCGGATATGTGAATTGATTGCGGAATATTTTACGCTACAATAAAAAAAATAAAAAACCTCTCTAAATATATATATATATAAAATATATATATATATTAATATAATATATATATTAATATATTATATATATTATATAATATATATATATATATATATTATATATATATATATATATAATTTAATTAATAATAATATA
>JABUQX010030898.1:0-30967 GCA_015478945.1 Trachelipus rathkii
CAATTATTTAATAAGATAACTATAAAAATAATATTTCAATAATGTTGAAGAAGTTAATAAAAATATCGTACTTTTTAGAGTTCATAATTGTATTGTAAAATTTAATGCATAAATTACGTAAATTTTTTATAAATTATAAATAAATTTTTATTAAAATACAGGTTTCACAACTAAAATGAAATAATATTTAATATTATTATTGGTGTATAACAACTATAATATTGAATATATTCTATTAAAAAACAGTCAATATTTTAAGACAAGTCCTTAGAAACAATTAATTAAATTACTATCTAATTTTCTGCTTTTTTGAAATTGCATTTCAATATAACAACAAATTATTTATTTTATCAATGCTGAGAAATTAACAATTACAAATTTGTAATTTAACAAATTTTAATTATTAAACAAATTGATTGATTTCATATATTGAAATTATAGGAATAATTCGTACTTTAATATTGAGTTTCATAAATGTAATGCTAAATATTTATTAAAAGTTTATATTTAAGAGAGTTTTAAAATTTTTTTTAATTAAAATCAGATTTCACACAACTATAAATTTTAAATAGTATATTGGTATATATATTACAAGTAACATATATTTATTAGAAATTTCATCAAAAAACGTCACTTAAGACACCTAAAACTCTTTAATAATTTAAATTTACTTTCTGCTTTTATTTTATTGAAGTAGAGCAATTTCAATGAATAACATTATTTTTACATATGCTATTAAGAAATATATACTCTGATTAATAATATTAACTATACAATATCAATAAATTTAACATAAAATAATTATTCAATATGTTTGAAATAATTTGGAAAAATATTATTATATTTTATAAATTTTTTCGAAAAATAATTTGTCGGCCGGTTTAAAATTTAAGTCAAAAGCTAATTTTTTATAATTATTGTAATATTTTATTAAAAATATCAGTGAGTTTTTCACAACTAATGAAAATATGTGTAATATAATAATAACAATATTGAAATTTATCATTAAAAAACCCTCAGCTTATGGGATCTAAAATGTTTATAAGTTTTTATTTATTTTTTTTTTTATGAAATTGCAATTTTTACATTATGAATTTCAGAATTGCTTATTGTTAGGATAATCTAGTATTAAATAAAATTACAGATTATAAGTATTTAAAAAAATAATTATCTAAACTGTGTTTGATAATTCTGTGATACTTTTAACTTTATATTAGAGATTCCATTGAAACCTTTGATATGTGAAATATTAAGAAAAATCGTAATATATTTCTTCAAATAATAGTTTATAATATATAATATTTTAAATTTAAAAACAGGTTTTCACAATTAGAGAAATTAATATAATGTAAATTAAAGAAACAAATCTTATATGAGAAATATACTAAAAAGTACTTTCTAATATGTAGCATGCATCTTGAATAACTCAATGTTAACTTTGAATAAAATTACTAGCCTTATTGTGACCTTTTGAATTATTGTCGATTTCAAGAAACACATTTTAGTGTATTTTCAATAGAACTGAAATATAAGAGCTCGTAAAAATTGTACATATTTATACATTATTGGTATAATTAAGAATAGAGTACAAACTTTATAGAATATTATAGGAAATGTCACGCAAAAGATTTACTAATCTAGAAGAGACGTATGTATATGTAAAATTTAAGAAAAAGCGTAATTTAAAGATAGTATTAATTAATATATTTTTATAATTTAAAACAAGGTTATTCTCCAACTTATATTTATAATTATATATCTTTTATGGTAATATTAATAATAACAAATATATATTGAAATTTCAAATTATAAATAAACGTCTATTTAAGACATCTAAAACAATTAATTAAATTCTTCTTTATTCTGCTATTTTTTGATTATAGTATTCTATGATTAATAAACAATTATTTCAAATGGTAATGAACATTCTTGGACGATAATCTAAATTTAGTCTTCCACTTACCAAACTGATTTGCTCCATTTTAAAATGTTGATATAAATTAGTTTCTTGGTGAGGTGGGGAGAGGTTTTGGATTTAAATATGTATATAGTGAAAATTTAGTATAACTTATAACAAAAATAATTTTATTATATATCATTAACTATATTAATATGTACTAATACTATTACTTACTAATCAGGACTAACAAAACTTTTTTAAAGATAAAAGCAGATTGAAATATTAATAAATACTGAAAATAATTTGAGAAATTTTAAGGGACAAAGGACATATCCACATAAACTTTTTAAAAAAAAGCAATTGCTTCACAAAATTCAGCAGCTATAGAATTATTTATTACAATTTTATGTCTATATATATTACTAGTATGCAAACATCAGTGAGTGCCTATTTCTCATAACAGAAATATGGGGCAATAGAATATAAAAAACTCAATTTTGTTCTATGTTTAGATTACTGAATTTATTATATAATATTCAAATAGTATGTAAATTAGGATATAAATTAATCTGAGTTACACATTTATTTAAGTAGTTATCTTAAAATGTAATTAAGAAGAGAAATATAACTTTAAAGTAGAAAAAACGGTACCGACAAACGAATAATAAATAATATCAGTTATTATTTGCAATAATATATTTAAATATTATGAAACTATATTCCTAAAAAAATATTCTTACAATTAATAACAATTCTGATTATATAGCATGAGAAAATGATTATGGTAGTATTGACAATATAAGTATTTCTCATTAAAATACACCAGTGTCAGTATTGATTATAACATTGTTATCTCTTCCTCAAACATGTATCCCACACTATTAATAAATACGCTTCTCTGCTTTTTGAAATTAAGTTCAATTGAAACACATTATTTTTTCAAATCCTCGCGTATACATAGAAACAGAGCTCTATCTATAAACACTTTTTGAAGAATGAACCGTAAATATAAACTTAATATATTGTCATAGAATGTTGCACAGAGAGAACTAAGAAACTCGTACAGTTTGTACCAGAGTTCAGCTCAACTGTGTAGGACGCAAATAATTTTTAAGATAAACCCGATTTAGAATTTATAGAATTTCATTAAGTGAAGCAACTACGCAAGTCGTTTTCACTAACTAAGGCCGAAATTATTTTGCGTATACTTACAAAAACAATATATTAGTAAAAATGTCATCAAATTAAAAAGAGAGCTCAATCTGTATTAGACAACCTAAACTTCATACAGAATTTTCGAGAAATCTCAGAGACAATAGTCTGCGTTTCTGAAATCTGCTCGTGTCAAGAATTAAAACACTACTATTATTTATTTTTTCAACATGGCTGAAATACCGTTAAATACTCAATTTTAAGAATTAACAAATATAAATTTAAAAGTTTGAAAAAATTTTAGGAAAAAATCGTACTTTTTATTAAGTAAATTCATTCAAAATTTGGATAATGTGATAAATAATTTATAGAAAATAGACGTTAATTATCAGAAATTAATACTATGTATATTATTAAAAAATCAAGGTTATAACATAATAATTTATGAAAAATTATGGATTATATATATAAAAAAATATTATTAGAAATTTCATTAATAAAACTCAATTTTATAAGACACCTTAAAAACTCTATTAATAAAGTTTCACTTTTCCTGATCTTATTTTGAAATCTTGTCATCACTAAATGAATACCATCAATTTAATTTTTTCAAATTACTTAGAATACCGTTAAAAACTCATTTTTTAAGAATTTAAAACCAAATTTTTGTTTTATAAATGTTGAATCATTTAGTAGACCAAAGTGCGTTATGACAATTTGCGTATTGATTCCATGAAGTAATAATGTATGAAAATTTAGCAATGATTCTTAAATTATAAGTAATTTAAATTTTTTATTAAAACTGGTTATCACAGTAGCTATATGAAAATTTTATGGAATGAGTAAAAACAAATTTCTACTGCGATTTTACATTTTATAAACTTCAAAGTCAACTCCTGATACTCTCTCCATTTTGGACAATTAATAAATTCTCTATTTTGCTTTTTTGAGACATTGTCATTTCAATGAAACATAATATATTTTCAAAAATACAATTCAGTTAAAACTACTAATTATAAGATTACAAAATTGACATCTTAAAATTATGAAATTTAGGAAAAATCGTACTTTTAAGCTTTCTAATTTTATTCCATGTATTCAAATTTAAGAAAGTTTATTTATTACAGAAGTATTTAATATATATTATTATCCTTTATTCATTATAAATAATAACGACATGTTATTTCAAAATCATAAATTCAGAATCAATAATATGGTATAATATAATATATAATAATTAAATAACAATATAATTGAAATCTCATAGTTAAAAGTCAAATATAAGACACTTAAAACTTTATTGAATGAATCACTGACTTTTCAGCTTTTTGAATTGCAAATAAGACTGTATTGAAATTTTATTGATTTATTCAATGCTGAATAAAGACACATTTTAAGTACATATTTAAGATTTACCAAAAAAAATAGTTGAAATTTAGGAAAAATCGTTACTTTTAAGAGTTCTTAAACTTCAAATTAAGACAATTTGTAGAAGAAAGACATTCAAAAACAGAAGTTGTTCTTTTATTTTGTACACTAAGAACTATACAGTATAAAAACAATAAATATTTGAGTATATAAAAAACATTATAATATTTGAAATTTCATTAAATAAAAATCGAGTCGAATTGAATTTAAGACACCTACAACAATTAATAAATCTCTGTATTTTTTTATTTTTGTATGAAATGATGTACATAGAATAATTAGAAACACATTTAATTTTATTTTAAATGCTGAAATAATATTATACCGCTTTAAAAAAACTCATTTATAAGATTATAACAATAATTTCAAATGTGAAATCTAGGAATAAATCGTCACTTTATATATAGAGTTGCTATAATTTGTAATTATTAATAATGTAAAATATTTAAGCAAAAGCGTAATTTTTAGAGTTACAAATTTTTGGTATCTAAATACAGGATTCACTATAACTAATCGAATAATATTTGGAATATAGATATAAAACATAATATGTATAAATTTAATTAAAAACGTCAATTTAAGACACTAAAACTAATAAATAATTCGCTTTTATTTATCAATAATTTATTTGATAATTTTGAGCATATGGAAATTAATCTTGACAAAAATGCTGAGAAAAATACCTAGTTTAAAAAACTCAATTTATTAGATTTACCAAATAATTTTCAATATGTGGAAAATTTAGGAAATAACTATTAGATCTTTTAAAGAGTTTATCTAAAAGAGTAAAAAATTTAAAATTTATAAGAGAAATTATTAAATTTTAGAAGTAATAAAAGAAGTAATATTACATGGCAGATATTTTATTCAATAACTATATGAATAAAATTGGAATTAAAAAACAAATTTGAATAATTATCATTAAAAAACGTTCAATTTCATCATACCATACACTATAAAATTTCAGCTTTTTCTATACTTTTTTTAAAATTGCATTTTAATATGAAACACATTAATTTATTACAATAATGCTGTAAAAATACCTATAGTTAAAAGTAACTTATAAATTCCTATATTAAATTAATTGATTTGACAATTTTAGGAAAAATCGTGCTGTTAAGATGATAAATTTTATGTATATGTGTAAAAAAAATCAATTTGAAGAAATAAATAATACTACTTAAGAACACTATTATGATAATATAAACAAATGAAAGTGTTAAATCTGAGGTATACAAAGTTAAAACTTATAGATTGAAATTTTCAAAATATTTTAAGGTTTACCAAATAATATTCAAATGTTGAAAATATAGGAAATAAACCGATAACTTTTTAAAGAAGTTCTAATAATTTTCGTTAATTGTATGAAAAAATTATTAAGAAAAAGCGTAATTATAGAAGTAAATGACCTCTTGAAAGTTTATACACTGTCTGTTGTTGATATGCCACAATCAATTTATACCACTGGTTAATGAGCTGCGAGTAGAGGAAAGAGTGTAAATTCTTTTTCTCACAAAATACTAACCCAATATATTTGTTATAAAAACCTTATTAATATTAAAATTCGCTTTTCTGCTTATTTTGAAAATTTGCATTTCAAAAACAGCTAATTATATTTTCAATAAATGCTGATATATAACCTGAGTACAAAAACTCAATTTAAGGATTTATAACCAAATAAATTTTAAAATGATTTGAAATTTAAGGAAAAATCGTACTTTATAAGAGTTCTTAAATTTTGAAAATAGTGAAAAATTTAAAAATAAAAGAGCGTAAATTTTAGAATTGTAAATTTTATTATTAAACAGTGTAAAAGAGAAGAGACTATTATGAATTATCAGGTACACTACAACTTAGGAGTATCTTACTAAGATAACATTTCCATTAATAAAAACCGTCAATTTAAGAACATACTTCTAAATATAAACTATTAAATCACCAGGTAAAAAATACAACCTTTTGACCCTGAGCTTTTGTAATTTACTATTTACGCTGGAATATACTAAACATCAATTTATTTATTCAAATGTTATTAAAATGTGCACGATGTGGCAAGCTGCATTCTGAGCTTGTAAGAAATAATTTTATAAATAGGTTTACAGAAAATGTTATCATCATCTCGCAACTTTTTAAGAGTTCTTTTAAATTTGTTAATGTAGTAAAATTTAGATAGAGCGTAATAATTTAGAAAGTTTAAAATTTTTTTATTCAAATGGATTTTATTACAAATAATTGAAATTATTTGGTAAGAAATATAAAAATTGAACAAATAATTTAGAAATTATTCATTAATAAATCAAAGCGTTACGACGATTTTTTCTATATGACAACACGGTGAAAAAAAACGATGTAATAAAAAATTTTCTCAAAAAAAAGGTTTATAAAATCAATGTTGGGAAATCTGAGAGAGAAAAATGTTGGCGGACATTGAACAATATCCTAGAAGCGAGGGAACAAAATATATTTACTATAAACATGCTAAAAAAACAATGAAAGAAATTATAGCCAAAACATACAACATAACAATCTATTATATAACATATATACTTTCTCCTATAAGTTTCAAAATGTTGAAACTAATGAGTGACATAAATTATTACCTCTTAACTACTTTTTGTGTAAACTAAAGAAAATTGAAATGTACTTTCAATTTTGACTAATGTGAAAGCAGAAAAGAAAAAAAAGAATAGTAAAAAATAGAATTTAAAAGATAAATTTTATACAAATTTGAATTATGATAATACAGAGAATGTAAAATGAGCTATATATAAACTAAATATATCTGTGTTATAAAATATTATTTACAAGCATAATATTTTGAAAAAAAGAATTACAAACATATATAAAATCACGTCAAATTAATAAGACAATTAACCACTAACTTATATAGATTAATAAAAAGTACTGAATCGCTTTTTCTGCTTGTGTGAAGATTTTTGTCCAGTTCTAATCAAACATACATCAACCTTAAATTTTCCATCACTAACGTCTTTTTCATATGCATATTTTTTCATATGACTGAGAGAACATACCCGTTTAATATTCCAACCATTGCGCTGCAAAGGAGCTGTTCTATCAAAGAATCTTTTTACGCTCTTATATATAACTTCAAATACATTGTTCTATTAAATTATTTCGGAATAACAAAGTCTCTTGTCTGCACTACCACTTTGAATGGACCTTCTCTACTATTTTCGTGTAGCATTCATCAGCATTTTATGATACACTTTACAGAGAAAAAACGCGTTTTTAACTTTTGTCAATGATTTTATGAATGTCTACTAACTTTTCATAATAACGAATTATTTCTTGTCACTTGTTTTCAACAACTAATGAAATATTCTCTGTTTGAATAACTAATATACTATCGAAATACTTTCGCGTAATACTCTCTATTATACATAAACAAATGAAGTCAATGTATTGTTATATATAACACCATACGTACACAGTAAAAGATTATCTATGTGAGAAGTTAAGGCAATAATAAATTGGTATTTTCAAGATCTTTAACACACATTTACCGAGTCTAAGAAACATACATATTATAAAGTAAGATTTTATTAACTTATCCTGCATGTGAGTTTACAAATGAGATCAATGAAGAACATGTCTTAAGCGAATGAGAAAATTGACGTAACTGTTCAGAGAAGCTTATCTATTAAGTAGTAAAGAGTGGATAAATTATATAGCACAAGATGACTGCTAACTTGTCTAAAAAGTAAGTATACACCACCATATATTTCTCATGATATAGGCATGTCTTTTAACTGGTGGCTTCCTTTCCACACCTACTCGAACTAATGTATAGATATGTGGCTCATATTGTAAAGAGAACAAGATTCATTAATCTCGAACACCATATCATTAAAAAATCTGGATAACATACATTACTATGACACCTTAAAAAAATTGTCTAAATGTATATACTGAATATATACTATATTAAACTCATTATCTATTTTTTCAAATGCTTGATATATAAAACCAAGAGAGTTAAATACTAAAAATTCACAACTATATTAAGATTTTAACCATAAGTTAATTTTTCACACATGTTTGAAGAGTTAAGATATATATAATCGTAGCTTTTTAATAGTTTACTTAACCAACTTTGTTTAAAAGTTTCACAATTTATCAAGAAGAGAAGTACGTAATTGTGTAACAAAAGATGTATTAATCAAGTTATAACTCTTTATTACTAATAAGCAGGTTTCACAACTAATTAAAAATTTGGTATAAGTAATTTATATAATAAGAAACAAAATTTCAATGTGAAATAAAAAGGTAATAATTATATGCTAATATAAAACTTAGATAAAAATATAGAGTATGACAAAATTCTAAAAACACACTTAATAAAGTTCTCACTTTTCTAGCCTGATCTTATTAATATTAGAAATTCGGCATTATCAAATTAAACAATTGTTTTTTCAATGCTTGAAAATAAATTTTGAATAAAAATTTCATTGTTAAGAAATTTATACAAATAATTTCATATGTTGACAATATGGAAAACAATTTCGTTATACTTCTTAAGAGTTATTAGCTATAATATTATGTAAATGTGAAAATTTTAAGAAAAAAGCGTAATTTTTATGAAGTTAAAATTATTATTATTATTAAAAACTAAAGAATTTCCAACCTAATGCGAAATATTTGGTATATTTAAAATAAACAAATATTGAAATATTTTCATTTATAAAAAAGTTTATTTAAACATCTAAAACTTTTAATAAATTCACGTTTTTCAGCTTTTATTGAAATTGTCATTTTTCATATGAACACACTATTATTTTTTCAAATGAGCTGACAATAACCTAGAGTTTAAAAAAATCATTTAAGATTTCCTTTTGGCGATCAAAATAGTTGAAATAAGCTAAGAGAAAGAAAATAAGCAAAAAATTTTAAAGTTATCTATGAAAATAATAAATATCAGATAAATGATGAATAAAAATTAAAGAAAAAAAGCGTTAATTAATTAATTAGATAAAGATTGTATACTAAAATATTTATATTAAAGCATTCACTTTATTAACAAAAAAAATGAACAAAATTAATTAAAACTGATAATAATATAATAATAACAGAATAATATAGAGAAAAATAATTAATTAAATATAAATGTATTGCTATGTGAAGAACTGGTGGAGTAATCTATTGATAATATATATTAAATTTCTCATTTAATTATGATTATTATATTGAAGTATATAAACAGTTCAATGTTTAGCACAAATTACTTTATAGAATAAAGTAATGTCTATGAAGAAAATCAAACCCGTAAAGAAAGACACATACTAAACTTTAAAAGAGAATATAAATTAATGAAAAATTCTTTTAAATGTTAGTATTAATAATAATAAATTTATTTAGTAATAATAAACTCGTGGTTATGTTAGTAGAGATTTTAATGCTGAATTTAAGTAATAGTAATAAGTAAGTAAGTAGTAGTAATAAGAGGTAGAAATCATTTGCATAATACTTCTTAGAACAGTTTCTATATTATAATATAAATACAAGTTTATAGAACTAAGTTAAAATAATAATAGAAATAAATAATATATATTTTTTCTATATATAAATAAACTGTA
Source organism: Trachelipus rathkii (assembly GCA_015478945.1). Lineage (NCBI taxonomy): Eukaryota > Metazoa > Arthropoda > Malacostraca > Isopoda > Trachelipodidae > Trachelipus > Trachelipus rathkii. The sequence goes on from JABUQX010030898.1 coordinate 10,075, forward strand.
GTGCAACAAAGAATTCTTTTACACCTAAAAAATAAAACATTAATAATTAATGATATTGATTTAGTAAAACATGAATGCATAATGAAGGGAAAAGAGAAATTCGAGATTGAACACTACAGAATGGGGTAACGGGTATTTGAATAAACAAATTATAATATATTTATATCAAATATAGAGTCAACTTTTAAATCCATTCAATGAGAGTAATAAACTCAATCATAATAGATAAATTATAACAAATAAATCTAATAACGTCAAATTGATATAAATTATTGCGAACCATAAATTTCCTCTTGACGAAGATTGAACACTACATAATGGGGTAAGGGTTTTGAATGTTTGAAAATTTCAATAAAGAGGGATATTAGAAGTTAAGATTTTTTTAAAACAGGTTTTTTTCAACTAATGAAATATTTGTAATAAAAATAAAAACAAAAAAATCTAGTCTATAAGATAATGTATATTCAATCAAAAACCGTCAATTATATAAGATCAGTACTAAATCAATCTCCGGCTGAGCTGCTTATCTTGTAAATGCACTGATAAATTCATCTGGAATATAAAGCAGAAATAAGTAGTTTTTCACAATATAGTTCTTAGCATTATAATTATCTACAGCTTAAAATATCAAATTTTATAGATCCATTAAACATAAGTCATATTTCAATGCTTGGCACAAATCCGAGGCGCAACCTCTCTCTATAAAAAGCAAGACTAGATATTATTTAAATGTGTAAAACATTATATATCTGAACATTAGCCTGATATAAATTACTCAGATTTATCATCAATATTATTCTAATTATTTAATAATATTCTAGGCGTTTTCTTCAACAACTAGTTTCATAGCACTCAAGTAATATGTATTCTTTTCAATTAGTAGAAATTATATTATATAAAGTATAGACACAGAGTTCATTCATTAAATCAAATCTTTCCACGTCTTAACTATAAAATATTCATACCATATATAAACCACAATATTAATCAAAAAATGAGATAAGAATAGTAAATATGCAATTCAATTGAAACTACATATTATAATTATTATTTTCGAAAAATTGCACAAAGAAAATACTATAAAAACCGAAGATTAAAATACAATATTACAATTTAAGATTTAACAATATTAATATCAAATATATAATGGATATATAAGGAAAAAGAATCGATATTTTAAGAGTTCTAAAACAGAAAAATTTCAATAGCAATGTAGCATAATTTTATAGAAGAATGCGATAAATTATTCTGAGAGATAGATTAAATTTTTTTTGTACTTCTTAAAGATTTCTAAGAAAGCAAAAACGTTAAAGTGCATATGTTACCAATAGCTTTTTTTTCTTTTAAACAAATAATAAATATTGGCAATGGTTGTGTTCAAAAGCAAACCATACTAAAATAGACAAGTATAGTTAATAAATCCCAGTATTTATGTCTTAAAAACCAAATAATTTTGGAGAATATTCATTATAAGGTAAAACAGGAACCTACCAATTTAAGACAATCTAAAACTATTAATAAATTCACTTTTCAGCTTTTTCGTATGGCTTGCATTTTCAATGAAACACATTATTTTTTTCAATGCTGAAACGGACGTTAAATAATTCAATTTTAATATTTACCAAATAATTTAAATGGTTTGAAATTTAGAAAAATCAATATTTACTGTTTAACTTTGCTGCTAATTCATCTAATATTCTGAAAAATTTAAAGAAAATTTACGCCATTTTAGAAGTTAAAATTTTTATTAAAACGGTTTTTCAACTATGAAATATTTTGTATATAAAAACAAATATTTAAAATTCATTTAACAAACTCAATTTAAGACACCTAAACAATTATTAAATTCTCTCTATTATTTTTCTGTTTTTTGAAATTTGCATTTCAATGAAACACATTATTTTTTTCAAATGCTTGAAAATATTCGCCCGTAACAAAACTCAAAATGTCAAGGTCAGTCAAGGACACTTTCAATATGTCTGAGATACTATTTGTGAAAACATTAATTCATTAACTTTTCTTATATACGTTCAACACAAACACTTAATTTTCGTACACTCTCGAAAATAGTTTAAAGACAAAAAGCCGTAATTAGAAAGTTTACGACCTCTTTATTTGATTAGAAACAGAAGCCGAGTATTTTACATCATACTAATGAAATATATAACTTAAGGTCAATGAATGATTCATCAATACAAACACAGATATTTTAAAACATTTTTGACAGAGATTAATTAAATCATAAAAACACAGTCCAAATTTTACAGACACACACAGTTGAATAGTCCAGTCAACCCATAACAACTATTAATGAGAATCTTCGCCAGTTGTACTGTGCCTCTCTAGCTGATAATATGAGCGATTTCAATGCGTGCGCAATAAATCACGATTATTTTTTGTCACCCTATAATGCGAAAAAAATCTGTGAAAATACTGCAAAATATTATAGGATCCGCAGCCGGGAAAGTTATAATTAATTATTCGAAATTAAAAACTTATAAAAAGATATGATGACCATAATCATTAAAGCTTTAGATGCTCTGAAATTGTATTATGTGTACACCAAAACTTTATAGTATAAGAAAGCGTAATATATATTAACAATATTACTATATAATTTTTTGCAATAAATACAGTGTATTCGACATTTCAAGCTAACTTCGATACCCTTCCAATGTGTTATAATTACTTCATAATACAACTAATTGGTACATGATTGTTATATTTTACAACGTCAAAAAAAAAAATCGTTTATAGTGACAACAACAACGTTTGAGGAGATGAATGAAATGATTTGGCTTACTCCAAGTCAATTAATAATAATACTGAGACATCAATCCAGTTAGAGGATTTACAATATTCAAATATAGTCTAGTACCGTAAGTCCTTTTAGACAACCAAGACTGTAAAGGAATAAGAAACAATAACTAAATCTATCTAAAGTATCTTTTTACATTTGATACAGTTACTTTTTTTGATGAATTAATTAAACGATTGTGTAAAGTTGCTATATCCACAACAGTGCTATCAAAAATAAGCATATAAATTTGTATTGCACAGTCTAATGAGATGTGCATGTTCGATTAAACAGGTCTATTTCACAAAATAATATATAATGTAAAGAAAAATTTATAATAATAATAAACATAGCATAATAAAGATATTGAACTTTCTCTTTTACATTTGTAATTACCGTTAGTAATGAATCAGATTTAAATTTGAGAAGATTCTCCATATTTAATCTAATGACATCTTTGTCAATAAATATTTTTGTCACTTAAATAGAAAAAAAAAATGAATTAAATAATAAATGCGGAAAAGGAATTGGACCGTGTACACAGATAACACATTGATTACGAACTTGCACAATATATAAGCATTTACTCCATAAACTTTCAATATGATCTCGCATACATAAAGATATAACAGTAAATATATCTGATTATTAATATAATGGAGTTCTACAAATTATGTAATCTAGTTATGAACTCTCCCAGGAAAATAACGTAAGAGAAAAAACTTGTAGAAGTTAATTTATTCTTATTAAACAGGTCATTTTGTCAACACAACGACTAAATATAATATTATTTGAGTATATAAAAAACAATATCATAAAAATTATTCTTAATAATCATAGTAATATGATTACCAGCACACTCACCATTATATAACCACTTAACTAGATCATAGATCTCAATTATTTATTTGAAATATGATAAAATATGGCATTTTCAATTATTATTTTATCTACTATATTGAATTGTTTTTTCAGTATTGTCTTGAGGATATTTAGACTCCCGTCACATGTGTTAGATATAATACATGTATATGTTGTTTAAGTAGATTACCAACACCTAATTTAAGTGGAGAGTAATGGAGTGAATTGAATTCAACGCTAGTTTCCATGCCTCTAATGTAACGGCAAGAAAGATCAATGACACAATCGATCACGACCAATTTAGTTCTAACAAATATCGTGTGATATTCGTCTCCAGTAAGAAACAGTAGAATTTTTTTTATGATAACTAAAACATTTCACTGGAAACACTAAATTTAAAAGTGTAATTATAAATGTATTTTGTCACTCATGAATCAAGACAGGACAATCTGTGTTAGATTATTCATCTCACAAAACACGGTACCACATTATCTAAGAACCACTAGCTGATATCATGCGATTTTTCTGATTGAGATAGAAGTTCGCTGTCTGCGATAATTTTGCTGTATTATAGTGAAGGAGTGCGTATTCGAAGTATAAGAGACAAAACATGTTTACATATTTTTAATTTTTTCATTACTAAAGAAAAAAAATAACAAAAAGAAAAAAATTCAAATAATAGATCGAATAAAAGTCATTTAAGAATTACCAAATAATCATTCTCTAAATTCTATTTGTAAACTACAGAAAAGTATGATAATTTTCAACGTTATCTACAATTTGTAATGTAAAAATGTAAGAAAAGACCAAAATTTTAAAGAAGTTAAAATTTTTATTAAAACAGGTTTTCAACTAATGAATTTTTGGTATATAAAAAGCATAATAATTGAAATTTCTTAAAAAACGTCAATTTTAGACACCTTAAACTAAATTAGCTTATATATTAATTAAATTTTTATACAACTATGTTATATATAATCTTATGATGCTTTACTCATGCATTATATTAGTATCTATTATATTACAATGAACAACATTTTATTCTGTATTTACTACACGATAATGCGTCCACTAGGAAATACAACGTAAAGAATACATCCACTTTATATAGCTAACTTTATCTAATATAATAATTCAAATTTGTTGTATATATTTTAGGATAAACAATTGATGTATCTTTTAAAAAGTTTAAACTTGTCTATATATTTGCAAATGATATATAAGAGAAAAAAGTGTCACATATATATTGATATGTTTATATATTTTTTTTATTTATATACATGGCTTTTAAGTTACAAATATTTTTGTATCATTAACCCAACAAAATTCTGAATGAAGCAACACAAAAAATAAACAATATATATTTTGGCATATTGAATTCATAACTTTAAATTATTATAAAAAAAAAAAGTGAATGATTCAAGACAAAAATAAAACTATTCAAATGCTTAATTAACAGTGTATGTTTATTGCTTTTCTATTGATAATATTTCATTAGTTATCCAATAAACATAACTGCCTATGGAAAGATCACATTTATTCATGTAAACTTACTCGAAAAACAGGTCTTTGAAAGTACTGACTAGAAATTTTTTAGAAAAAACAATGCTGATTAAAAAGTGTATTTTGAAATACTGACTAAAAACTGGGTTTTTAAAAATACTGATTAAAAACATAGGGTATTTATAAATTGCTGATTTAAAACCGGATATTTAAAAATATGTAAAATCAAGATCTTAACTTCTGTATATGGATACAGCTAATTTATCCAAAAAATACATTGTGTTATAAGAGAGCTCCTTACATTTTAGAATTTAAACATTGCGCAATTCTCCTATTAAAAAGAAGCAATTTATTGTCTAAAACACACTAAAAAGTTGATAAATGTCTTTTAAACTCCAAATATGCAAGTGTGAAATAAAATGATATTACATGCCATTTAAATTCCGATAAACAATAAAAGATCTATTTATTGGCTATATGTAAAAAAGCGCTAGCCAAGGAAGTTTTCCGATATGTTCTACCATTTTGATGAGAGGAAAAAAACACAGCTTGACAATAAGGAATTAGTTATACACCATTCACTAATCAAAACATAACCAATCTTTTTAGATCTAAAGAAATGCAATCCAATAACACAAATTAAAAGAAACTGCCTCATAATAAAAAATTCTGTGCTAAAATAAAAACACAGCCATTTTATTGCAACGTTTTTCTATGTTTTAAGACACTAAAATGATATCTCACATGCTAACTAATTAAATTTTATATTGACTTAATTTTTGGAAATATCAAAATTGTGCTATATTATGTATAGATATTTTTTTGCCTACAAATGGGGTTAATGTTAAAATATTTGAGGTGACAATTAGTGATGAACATCAGAAATTTATTTAATACTATAAAAAAAGTTTAGATTCTAAATTTGTCCAGTAAAATACAGCTTAATGTGCCTGACTACAAATTAAATTTTGGTGGCCATCTCGAGGAGGGACAATGTGTTTTTTCAACTGCAGCAAGTTAGGAGAAACTAATCGTTTAAAATGTCCACTTCATATCCTTAAATAATGCTTGACATTCATGTGTTCTCTTCCATGATATAGAAATTATAGTGTAAAAATTTATTCATTCTTCTACATTTATACAGTCAGTGTTGAAGAACTAAAAGCTATTTTGTGATTCTGTTGATGTTATGAGATATTTAGGCTAAAAGTAAAAAAATATAACATTAGAACACAATTGCGCGGCTTTGAGCTCATTCATGATAAGATCTTTCCATCTATTCGGACACTCGCAAATATAATTTCTTGTCTATACTAAAATGCAACTTCAACATACCGTTCATTTAATAACCCGTTTTGAACATCTCTTTTTTTGCTACAAAATCATTTATTCACGATTGTATTTCTAAAGGTTGAATCTACAAAGGGAACTTTAAGCAGCTTAAACAACCGTGATCGCTCTCCATCCGTTAGAGAGAAGCCAAAACTAACGTTAACGAATCGTTACAACACTTTCGATAATCGTAGTTCCTACAGTATCCTTGGAAGTTCACCAACGTCTCCCAATCCTAAGATGGAATGTAAGCCAAAGAATATATTAAAGAAAAGTAACTCCAGCTGGACTCGAGGCGAGATTAATTCTCTGGACAGCAGTTAAAGAAACACTCAATTTATCCTTGAAAAAATACACAATTTCTCGATAATATAATCTACATGAATAATTGTGTGAAGAACTTTGTCAATAGAAAATAATGAATGGATATCGGAATTTGGTTCACAGATGATTGAATATTGGCACATTTCAGAAGTAACAACATTCCATTTACAAATATTCTAAAAGAACTAGAATTTTTTTAATGTCTACCTTTAAAGTTAAAACGGAAAGGTTATTCTCAATTCACAAATAGGTATTGGAAGAAGACAAAAAAGTGGTTAATACTCAAATTGTTTTAAAGCTTCTGGATTACTCCTTGCTATTATGAGATCGGATTGCTTGCACTTTTCGGGAGTACCCTAAGTTCGAATACAAACTCCTTAAGAAAATCTATTCCATGACAATTAACATTCCGTTCAATTAATTAAGTGAAGTCATTCGTCTTGTATAAAGAGTTATTCTTATTTACTACTATATTTTGATTATAATTATTTTTGTTATATAATATATATATATATAAATATATATTATATTTAATTATATATATTAATATATATTATAATATAATATATATATATATATATATTATATATAAAAATATATATGTTAATATATATATAGATGTGTAAAGTAAAAAAAATACATGCATATTGGCTATTCAGCTATGTGTATTAATTTATAAAGTATAGCTAGGAGAAGATACTTCCCGCATTAGGTTGAAAAAAATCTGGCCAGCCTATGTAAGGATGACAGACTGATGTAGGTCAAATTTTGAACAATGATGTCACATCAGAATGAATCACTCTTTCTCTGCAAATGACTATAACTTGCAGTGATTCCTGTGAGCACCTCATTATGTATTAATAAATACTTAAGAGAAAATTGAAGAAGATGAGCAATTCCTCCATTTTCAAAATTTGGGGGAGATGAGGGAGTATCCCCTCATACAAAGACTGCTCAACATTGGTTGCACGTTTTCGTTAAGAGAGCCGTAGACTCGAGAACGTTTTTGCACCTCAAGACGATTCGATTTTCGAAAATTTTGATTTTTCACTCATTTCATCATACATAACATAGAATTTAATCTACTGTATTATATATATATATATATATATTATATAGTATATATATATATCTATTATATATAATATATATTTATATGTATATTGAGACATATATTTATCCATACAAATCTGAAAATGTGCACTACGCTACTTATATACAGCGATGATTCACAGAGAGAATATATATACTGTATATATACAGGTATATATATATCATATAATAAGATAGTTTTTAGGAATAACGAAACTCTGCATATTAACCAGTGTATGCTTTTCCGAACATAATCAATGACTTGGAGTACATACAGATGACTAGGAATTTTTTTGAATTTGTTTGGGATGACTTATGGGTTGAGTGTGAGTAGTGCCACTTTGAAATTTAGGACAAAACTTTTCCTCCGCTCCAATATTTTTTATCTTTTTCTTCTGCAATATTCTTTTTTCTTGGAACACAACTCTTTCCGTAGGTGTCCCTTCTTTTCTCTCCTGTGATGTCCGGCAAGTGCTTATTAACATAGAAAAAAGTATTGACAAAACAACACAACCACGACAGCACACACGACACACAATCTGTCAGAGACCACTGCCTCCTGAGAATCAGGAAGAAAGACAACAGTCACACCTACACACACACAATTCCCACACACACACACATAACACACACACACACACCACACACACAACACACACTAAGGTCACACACTTTTATATTGTGTGCGATTTGCACACAGCACACACAGCACACACAACACACAGACAGGGTCACAACACAGCTGTGCGCACACACACACACACACACACACACACAAGCACAAACACGGCGGGACGCAAAGATATAGATCGCGCGTCACACCCACACAAAAAAAAACAAATCACACACACACAACTACACACATTGCACAATTCGGCACACACACACAACAACACACACACACACACACAACAACAGCACACACACACACACACACAACACACACCAACACACGCACACACGCACACACACACACAACGGCACATCAATACAGACGTGCCCCTCCCACCACACACACACACACACACACCACACACCGAGAAGCGGATGTGTGCTAACACCTTTTCTAATTCCTATTCAAACTTTTCAAACTTTCATTTCACGTTTATATAATATTCAATAATAAAGAGTATTTGAATAAACCATGTCCAGAATGTAACTGATATATAGTATATAATATTATATATAATACTATATAGTAATATATTAAAAGTAATATAATCTATTATTATATATATATATATATAATTATTAATATAATATAGTATGATAATAGTTTATATATATATATATATTATATATTATAATATATAATATAATTAAATTAATCTTTAAATTTTTATTTATATTAATTATAAGTATATATATATAGTATATATATTACTATAATATAATATAAACAATACCGCAACGATGCATCGATCCCCATCCCATAGACCCATTCTCACAACACAATCCGAATGCAATTTCGAACATTGGCATTTAAGTACTAAATGCTATTCTCACACTTACGGTAGCAAGCTTTTTTATATCAATCAAAATAGTACGCCATGATACTGATGATAGTTTAAAATATATGTAAATGAAAAATATAAATAATAGTATATATATATATATATATATTATATATAATATAGAATATATAGTAATATAGTATATATATATATAGTTTATATTATATATATAATAGTATATATATAATATACTATATAGTATATATTTTGTTTTTCCCCCCCCCCCCCCGAGATGAATACCAAGAAATAAATGGGGGGGTTTAAAAAAGAATGGGGCCCCTTTTTTAAAAATTACAAAACCGATTTTTTTTAAAAAAATTAGTTTTAAAAACAACGGAAAAAAAAAATTAAAAAAAGCCCCAACCAAAACGTAAAAATAAGTTTTTATTTGAAAAGTCTCAGTCATGTACAGTAACGTCTAGAATTTAGCTTTGTGTGTTATGGGGAGGGGTAATAGCAATGTGTGGTGTGTGTGTGTGTGTGTTTCTGTATCGTGTGTGTGTAAGCCGCGCGAGGAAAAACAGGATAAAGGAGAAAAGGACAAAGGAAAACAGGACAAAAAAGATTTATTATCTTTTTTTAATGAAGTCTAAATGAGATGAGATGCATCAAAGAATAGAAATGGTTTTATTTGGGGAATGTTCTTTCATTCAATGCACGCACGGCATACTAATTAATATTAATATTTTAAGTTATATTTATTTAATTATATTATAAGGTATATATATGTATAATATATATAATAATTGATATATATTATATATATATTATAATATATATTATAATATAATAAATTATAATAAAAATCAGTATATAATATATATATATATACGTAAGTGTATATATATATAATATAATATTATATATTATATTATACTATAACATAGTCCTCACACATAGTTATATTTCAATGCTCTATTATTGAATCTCTCTGCTGATTTAAATATTTCCATCTCAATATTGCTGGTTGATGTTTCCTGTCTGTTACAGGTGTCATACGATACACATACACACATTATATACACACACATTATATATATAGTATATACTATTAAATATTAGTTATATATTTATATATTATATAATATTATATAGTATATATATATGATAGGTATATATATATAATATATATATTAATATAAAATATATAATATCTAATAAGAACAGAAGAGAAGAGAGAGAGAGAAGATGAGAGAGAGAGAGAGAGGAGAGAAAAGAGGATGAGAGAGAGAATGAGAGACGCTGACCGTGTGTTTTCCATTTTAACAATAAAGACCTTCACCCAAAAAAAACGCATTTATTTTGTGACGTAATTTGAGTGTATAGAAACATCCATAAGAAAGCGTGAGGCCAATCCCTTTCCAAACTGCAAATAAATTTGAAACGGATTTTCAGGATACAAAAATTTATTTACTGAAGATTATTTTTGAAAAACAAAAAATAATCAATTTAGGTATGAAAATTATTTTTTTTTAAACTATCGTGCAATCATTGGGTCTACAAGCAGCTCAGAACAAAAGAAAGATCTCTGCACCAAATAAACGCCGACTAAATCTGCTATAGAAAATAAGAATAAATTTGATTAAAAAATAATTGAAAAATACAGTGAACCTTGATAAATAACTCTGATCCAGCCCCACGCCCGGGTTGGACCCCGCTCAAAAATAAAATACAGTGTAAACTACATAGATTATATTAAACCTGTCTTATATAATATAAGCTAGTGCAAAATGTTTAATGTCAGCAGGTACAGACATATATATTGCCTTAGTATACTCATCAATATATATATATATATTTAATAGTAAGATTATATTTGAGCAAGTTTAATGTTACTAAGATTAACGAGAAAATATTGCATTCGTTAGTTAAATTTCAATGTCTTTAAAATCAACCTATATTAAAAGTAAATTGATATGAAAATCTTGATATAATGTAAAATAAAATATTTTATATATGTTTTGTGACATTATTATAAAATCCAAACATTATAAAAATAAAAAATAATTAAAATTTTTTAAATGGGTAACTATTTTAAACATGATAATTATAAAAGGTAAATGAAGTTCTTCAAATTTCTTTCAGCTTTATTGAAGAATGCATATATTCTTGGGACACGATGTTTCAAATAGTTTGCCTGAAAAACTGCTTCAGTTTCCAAAGTTCTAACGGTAAACAACTTCCCTAGTATTCTAAAGTAATTAAAAACTTGTATAAGAATTTTTCTAAGTAGTTATATAGTTGAGTGTACCCCACTCACTGTCAGGTTCTTTTTCAAGGAGAGGCAGATAATAAAAGGAAAGAAAACTCAAACAAGTCCAAGCCTAACGCAAACCCCTCAGGTGTGTGTAGACGTAAGCTTAAATGAGAGGAAGATTGAATACAGCTGGGAAAACAGATGATGGCAAGGAATTTTACAGAACAGAGGTGACTGAAAAAAAGAAGACACCACAACAAGCAAGCGTTGGATTCCAATATTCGTAATAATTTCATGCGATAGCAAGGTCTCCTAATGCTACGAGGTCGACGCAATATAGGAGGAATGCGTAGGAACTTTAAAACTTTTATCTTTTCTTCTGGTATGTACTGGCAATTGTCAAGAAGATTTGCGAGAACAAAAATTACTAATACTTGCCCTCAACTGCATGCACGAAGGTGCAATCTCATTGCATGCCATAAATATAAATCACAGCAAATTGAATTACTCGGGCAATAAAATAAAGAGCGATAAATTAAACTTTACATTGCTATGCATAATTTGCTCAAACATTTGGACGGAAATTTTTTTACTTGATGTATTAAAAGCTTATCATTTTCATTAGTGTATGGTTTCTTTATTTTTTTTTTATTCCAAGCAAAAATAACGTACTTGTTCCATCCTCCCATTCTCCTTTTCCTTCTTGTAAAATATCTGTTAAAGGCAACCATCCGAAATCATTTTCCATTGTTACTTGTCCTACAACGTGAAAGAATTCGTCCTAGAATAAAAATATTAAGGGTAGTAAATAATTTGTGTAATATAAAATATTCTTCTATATAAAAAGCACAAACTTAGTATATATTATATATATAATATATATATATTATATATTATATTATATATATACATAAATATATATATATATAATATATAATATATATATAATATATATATATATAACTATATATATATATATTATATATATATATTAATATATATATATATATAATATATATATATTATATATATAGTATATACAGGGTGATTCCAAAACCTCTGCGGACAAACTCGGAGGGCTGAATAGAAGCAAACCGAATAAAGGAAACATTTTTTGTTAAGCTAACGTTAATGTTGTAAGTAACGCTTCGTTTTCAAAGTTACGGAACGAATTGAAGGTACACTAGTTTATGTGGGTGCGCGTCGGCATGTCAGGGTTACCGACGATTTAGGTTGCTCAATTTTAATGTGTTTGTTCGCATGCGTACATGTGTGTACGCTTAACGTCCTGCCCTTCGGAAACACGTGGCAATACCTTTACCTTGCCCAATTCATCGTTGATTCAGTACAGTGTAGGCATCGTTTACGAATGGATCACTACACTCTTCTCGTTTTTTAACAAAATATCCTTATTGTTACCTCTATCAACGCCTGCGGGTAGCGACAGATGTACGCACGCACGCATACATAACATTAGAATACGCCCAAAAATCTCGCGGTTACCAAGTAACGACGCATCAAACAACATCACGTGGTTTAGCTTACATCATCGTACTTTGAAACGAAGCGTCATAGGAAAACATAGCTTATTTAACAATATAATGATTCCTTATCGTTTGGCTCCCTAATCAGCTCCGAGTTGTCGCAAGGTTTTGAATCACCGCTGTAATACTGATATAAGTATATATATATATATAGTAATAATAATATATATATAATATACTTATATATTAATCTAATAGGACGTCAAGTAACTATATATAAATATATATAATTATAATAAATATATATAATAATTTATATTATAGGAATATATTATAGTATATTATTATATGATATAATATATATATATACAGGTTGATTTATTTATTCGAAAACCTTTGTTTTTGGCGTAGCAAAAGCCAAGGGAATCGCACCTTGTTTCACTCGTGGCAATGCATTGCTTGCCTTGTAGATAAGGCAGCAGGAGTGAGGAAATATACTCTGTTCTTGTATCTATTTCATTAGCTGAATATATAAAAAAAATAGAATTATTCAGAAAGAAAGAATAAATAATATATTCATGGGAATTACAGTAAGGCTTAAATGTTTGAAGTGTGACATCTATTAAGACTATAAAGAAAATAGAGAGTAGGCAAAATTGAAAGTAAGAGAAGGGTGTATATATATATTATATATTATAATATATATAATATACTATATATTATATATATAGTATATATATATAATATTAGTATATATAGATATATATATATATATAGTTTTAATATATATATATAAATTATATAGTTATATTAATATATAAGATTATATTTATATATATATATAATAATTATTCTATATATATATAAGTATATATATATATTATATATATTATTATATATAATAATATAATATATAATATATATATATATATATATATATAATATATAAATAGTATATATATATATATATATATATATTATATATATATCACCACCGCTCAGGGGCAAAGCTCTAATCAAAGAAGGAAGTAAAATAAATATTAAGGGACAACAATGAAAAAAATACAACTCACTTAAACACAACATTATGTAGACGTAGAAAGCGCAAGCTTTAAAAGTTAGGAAGAGAATATCCACAATAAGGGCAGGGAAGCTGGAAAGAAGGAAGCGCCTCGGCGAAGCAAATCTGGAGTTGCCAATATTCACTCAAATTTCATGTGCAGACACTGCACCCCTCTTGCAAAGATGGTGTCGTCAACGTAGTGTCATATAAGTGGTCAGATCACTTCAAGCATTTTTTTTTTTTTTTTTTTTTTTTTTTTTTAAATTTCAGTGCAACGTTTTTATTACAATCCTCATCGTCACGTTGGCATAGCCCCTATTCAAGGAGGGGAACTTTCTAGGTAATTTTCACCTAGGATCCGAACTAGGTATTCGAACCCTCGCCATTGCCATGCGACTCCGTCGCACTACCGTTTGAGCCACGGTAGAAACAAAGCGACAACGTGAGCAGCATTGCAAGATAGAGGGTCAATGAGTATTGGAAGAATTTAACAGTTTACAAGCCTTTTTTGGATCTGATTCGACCCTATCGAAACTAGGGGGAAACCTGAGTCCGCCTCCCCAGCCAGATATGAGAGCGGTACTACGCACATGGGCGGGTGAAACCCTTGTATAGTTGAAATAATTAAAAAGATGAAAAAATTTCTAAGTGTAAGCATAAATCCCATCAGCGTCTCTGAGGCAACCCTAGCAATCGTTGTGATATGAGGTTTTCGAGATATATTGTATCAAGAGGAGAAATGGGAGAACAATCGAAAGAGAAATGTTAGAAGGTGTCTTTGTTGCTAATATTATATATATATATATATACTTTCCTACACAAACATAAAGAGACTATATATATTATATATAATATATATATATATATTATATATATTATTATTATATTATTATTATAATTATATATATATATATGATATAATTGTAGTGTATTATTATTATATAGTGATAATATTATTATATAACTAAATATAGATAATATAGATTTATTGATATAGGTATATTATATATTATATATATTATATATATATATATATAATATATATAATATAGGACCTTTATTAAAGCGAAGGAGCAATAAAAAATTTATACTTTTATAAAGTTGCTAAAACTAGAAACACATTTTATGATTTGGTGGTTATGTTGTGAAATTAATCTAACATAAGAGCTAAGCATGAATTTTATTTTATTCTAAACGTGTAAAAAATCCGTTTACTCTTGTACTAACCCGTGTTCATAGACCTAAGAGAATGTAGATTGTTTCTGCATTTTCACAATTGTGTGTTAGCTGGACGCCAGATTGTTTTTCTATTAGATATTTAAATTAAATTAGAATAAAATAAAAACTAAAAGCCATGGGCGTCAGCCAGCTTCGCAAGGCTAGGGGGGGGGCAGATTAATAATTTTAGAGCTTTTTATATATATTATATATATATATATAGTTATATATATATTATTATTATACTTTATACATATATATATATATATATTATTATATATATATTATAATATATAGTATATATAGTAATATATATATATATATATATAATATAATATAAGTATAGTATATTATATATATATATAATATATATATTATTTATATAATAGTATATATATATATTATAGTATATATAATATACTAATATTCTATATATATATATTATATATAATATATATAGTATTATATAATAGTAATATATAGTATTATATATTATATAGTATATATATAAAATATATTATATATATATATTATATAGTACTATATATAATATAAGGTAGTATTATAGTATATTAGTATATATATTTATCATATAATTATAAAGTAAATAATAATATAATATATATATATATATATAGTATATTATATATATATATTTAAATATATAATATATATAATATATATTATATTATATAATATTATAATATATATATATATATATTAATAGTTACTAATTAGTAGTATTGAAATAAAACTAGTAACATTTGTTATGGATAATTAAATGATTAATAATTTAAAAAAAATTATATTTTATTCAAAAGCAGAGAATATCAAATACCATATGCAATGATGGAAAATTCACAATTATAGAGCAGTTGCAAAAATTGATATTATTAAAAAGTTAATTTCCTTGGGTTCAACGCAAATTTACAATATTATTTCAAATAAAAATAAATCATATTGTGCAAAACACAATTTTCTGTGTACACTCATCATAGCCATTCCGTTTAACCTGTCGTCTTCGATAGTACTTCGCAGCAAAGTCTTGATCCTTCGCAGAGTACTGAAAGAGTGTTCTAACTGTACTGGTGTGCATGGCTGGCGAGTAGTATCGTCAAAAAGCCTTTTTGCGTCGACAAGGAATGGAAAGAAAGGTTGCAGTCTTACTTTAAGACTTGGGAGAGCAAAGCAAGATCTTTTGGTATCTTCACTAAGGGCTCAGTTTGCTTGTCGCCTTAGCAAATCTTTTTTAAGGCCAAAAAGTTGCTAGGCTCTTCTTCTTAATGCCTTCTAAGTGTTAAAATTATAAAATGAAGCTGTCTTCTTCCTTTAACTCATTGAATTGTTTTGAGTAGCATTGTGGAAAGGGATGTAGATATGTGTCATGGCATAAGGGGCAGGTGTATTTCATTAGAAAAGGCCGTAATTGCCAATAAGAGAGTTATAATAATTTAGATACGTGAGTTATTAGTGGATCTTCTTGCCAGAACTCCGTAGTATTTGTTGCTGGATGTTGCTGCGGTGGTGCGGTGGTGGGTGGCTGCTGGAGCCTACTAAAAATCCGTTGGTATTTCAGATCAAGCCGTCCAGTTGGTCGCGGCTATTTGATTAGCACTTTAATACAGCTTAATCGGTGATTTTTTTCTTTATCTTTCCCTCACCTTAGCTATTTCCAACAATATAGACTGAATGTGTTGCGAGGTTTTGACGATATGGAAGGTCTTAGATGAGAGCATTTACAACTGGCTCTAACATCGGAGAGTACTCTTCGCGATAAATATCATAGCCATGATGAAATGACACTTACATGACGGCTTAATGCAACTGAAAGCGGCCTTTTCTTGTGTCGAGTATTTCCTTCAATGGAAAGGGATTCTAATGTTTGCATCATTCGTACAAAGTGCCCCTCTATAACACTCTGATGCACTTGTGTTGTTCAGATTATCTGGTCTGGCATAGGCAGGCTTGGATGTTTGGGCTTAATTTTCTTCTCAAGACGCGACTTCTCGAAAAAACGTAATAATGTCCTTTATAGTTCCACAGTATTGCGGATTTCTGGTATTTGTTCAAATCTATTTTGCTGTGCTAGATTTTTGTTTTGTTGTTGAAGAGAAATTGAAAGACAATGGCGTTTTTAATACGTTTTTCGCGCATATTGCTTGGACGCCTCATTCTTTGCCAGACATCGTAGAACAGCCATCGAACCGCAAGCCCACGCATTTCTCGGGATCAAGTTCTTCGGTCGTGACAAAATCGTCAAAATGGCTTTCGCATGGTTTTTGCGTCAAGCTCTTTCAATTCTTACAAAGGCAATAAATTCCTCTTTGACTTCATGGCGAGCTCTTTGTCGAAATAGCGCAACGCTATGGAAATTGTTTGTTCCTTTCCAGAAATATCAAGGGTTTTCATCTGCTAGTAAGGTGTGGCTATAACGCGCACACTTGCCTTACCTTAATTTACGATTGGCTTTCCTTTATAGTAGTACCAGCATAGAGATGATCTTATTCTAAAATCTGAACTGATTGGTAATGTGGCATTTTTCTTGCCGCCTTTCAAAATGGTTTTTCAATGACTGATGCTCCGGCATTCTATTCGTAAAAACGGGCATACAAATCTTGGCAACACTCCCCATCATGAATGGGCTGACTCCGAGCGAAAAGTGGGTAATCGGGCGGGCGTACGGCAAGAAAATGTCAACAATGAAATTATTTGATAAAGTAATAATATTTTTTATTTTTCTTCTATGATTTTTCTTTGAGGGCTGGTTAATTTGGATGTCTACCGGGGACGTCCTGTAATAACAATCTTGCAGCTTCAATAGCAAGTTTTATGCCACTCTGTGTTTGTATGTTCCTTACAAACCACATGAAGCATCTTTATATTTAGTGAAGGTCTTATTATTAAAGAGGCTAAGACCCCTCTCTGACCGAACTTTAATTTGGTTTAAATAAATACACAAAAAACTTGCAAAAGATGCTCCGGCTTTAGGCGCCCTGGAGTATTGTCAGCCAAAGGTGAATATGTTCTCCCAACCATTTAAAATTGAATTTCCTCTTTAAGTGGGTAGCATCTTCTAAATAAATTATAGGTCTTAGGCTGGAATCCAACACTCATTTCAGTAACTGTTTACTTTTTGCTAGGCGAAAAATCATAGAATGAATGTCGGGGCGCAAACGTTATCTAACCAATGTCATTTTCGTGAACTGTCATCTACTAAAATAACGCGTAGCTCTACGGAATCTGGACTGCATATCTTGACGTCGATCGATGTTTGGTGCTGGCGCTGGGTGTGGGCTTCTTCATCATGCGAAATATGCGAAGTAGGAGGGAATTTGGGCCTCTTGTGTTAAAGTGTTAAGTTAACTTATTGGTTATCCTTCTTCGTTTTCACGGCGCTACCATTTCGCATTTTTATGTCTTCCTTTTCAAATTTACTTCGCAAACATTATATATTATATTTATTATAATATATATATTATATATATAATTATATATTATTAAGTATATATTATATATATTTATATATATATATATATAATTATATATATATATATATTATTATATAGAAAGATAATATATATTATATATATTATAAGTATATAATATGGTTCTCTACTGTAAAATCTCTGCCACATATGGTCATAGTCTAATAATTTTACTAAAATTAAAAATATAGCAAAACTATGTTGAAAAAGCACTAATTTCTGTGTTGTAAGTGGAAAATAGTTTTTTAAAAAGTGAAACTAACTCATATGGACGAGTATGGATCATGTGTTGCAAAATCGCTATTTTTTAGGAAGTAAATACAGCAAATTTTAATATATATTTAAGGTAAAACGTACGTAACAAGAAATCTCCTAATATCCATATAGTATCTGATGAAATTGAATTAATAACTTTACACTGATTCGGTGTTGAATTATAGAGTGGCGTCCTTGAACCTTAAACACTTCATAAAGAATTGAGAATCCGAATGAACACAAAATCAAGAATTTATATATACATATTCAACATTAAAATAAACATTGATTTTAATATTATATCTATATTTACATCTTATATCTACAAATTAAAAGAGCATAAAAAATGAGTGAGAAGACCTCGTATCGTCAAGAGAAATGTGAGAAAATGACGATTGGAACTAGCCTTCTGACGAAAACGGTCTATATTAATATATATATATTAACTGATATATATATGTATAGTATATATATATATTATATATAATTATATTATATACTTATATTAGTATATATATATATTTACTATATAGTATATATATATATTAGATAATATATTATATATATATATATATATAGTATATATATATAATAATAGTATTAAGAGTAGGGATATGCATTATCAAGGTAACGCAGGTGACTCTATAAGAGTAAACAGCTTCTGGGGGGGGCAGCTGCGCCCCCCGCCTGCCCCCCCCTGACGACGCCCATAGACTAAAGCAATACCTTAGAGGGGCAAATGCAGCAGGCAGGGCTAAGCGTGTATGCATGGCAGGCCAGGCCGTCGCTGAAGTGCTCGCTTCAAATGGCGCGCTGCGCGCGGCGGTGCGTGTAACACATTTAGCTCGCGCTACGCAGGCGAGTAAGTTGTATCTATATAATGCAAATATGACTACAGATATTACCTGCTATAGATTAAACTTTATTACATATTACAAAATTACAAAATTGAAAAAATTCGTAAAAAATCTCTCAAATTGCAATATAATTCTCAGATAAGCATTACCAACCATTTCCGATTCCAGATTTTTTATTAGCTTCCTGGTTGCAAATAAAGGCATATATATATTATTATATATAGTATATTATAAGTAATATATATATATATATATATTATAAATATACTAATTACTATTATATTATTATATAATATATTATATAATATATTATATATATATATGATTATATATATGTATATTATGATTATATATATTATATATATATATATCATTCAGTTTTGGATAGGTAGGCATATAGCAAAAATATAAAATTTTTGGATAGTATGCATATACTATATATAAAAATACAGTATATTGAACTAATTACCTGCGACTTCAGCAGATGAATTAGATCGGGATTCAAGGACAATTTCTGTTCCTTTTCCTTTCTTAAGCTTTGAAATATCATTTTTTATTGAAATTTAATTATATTATATATATATATATATATATATATATTAATTATATATATATATATAGTATATATATATAATATAGCTATATATATATATATATAATTATATTATATATATATATATATATACTTATTATAATATATATATATATATATAATATAATAATATGTTTATATATGTATTATATATATTATATATATATAGTTATATACTATATAATATTATATATATATAATAGTAATTATATATTAAGTATATTATAAATATATTATATATCTTATAAGTTATATATATATATTATATGATAATAATACAGTATTAATATATGATATATATAATATATTTATATATATA
>JABUQX010030899.1:0-34898 GCA_015478945.1 Trachelipus rathkii
CAAATCTTTACATTGAAGCAAATGATAGAGAAAATGAGGGAGGAAGAATGTAAATTGTATTTAGGTTTTATGGATTTGCAAATAGGGTATGATAGGTTAATAGGGAAGGTCTATGGTAGGTGTTAGTGATATAGGTATAGTGTTGGTGATAGGCTTCTGAATGGAATCAAAAGTAGAGAGAGAGAGAGAGAGAGAGAGAGAGAGAGAGAGAGAGAGAGAGAGAGAGAGAGAGAGAGAGAGAGAGAGAGAGAGAGGGAGAGAGAGAGAGAGAGAGAGAGAGAAAAAAGAGAGATAGAGAGAGAGAGAGGAGAGAGAGAGAGAGAGAGAGAGAGAGAGAGAGAGAGAGAGAGAGAGAGAGAGAGAGAGAGAGAGAGAGAGAGAGAGAGAGAGAGAGAGAGAGAGAGAGAGAGAGAGAGAGAGAGAGAGAGAGAGAGAGAGAGAGAGAGAGAGAGAGAGTATATATATATATATATATATATATATATATATATATTAGAAACATATATATATATATATATATATATATATATATATATATATATATATATATATATATATATATATATATATATATATATATATATATATATATATATATATATATATATATATATATATATTTATATATATATATATATATATATATATATATATATATATATATATATATATATATATATATATATATATATATATATATATATATATATATATATATATATATATATATATATATATATATATATATATATATATATATATATATATATATATATATATATATATATATATATATATATATATATATATATATATATATATATATATATATATATATATATATATAATTCCCTAATGTAATGACAAACAAGATAAATTGAAATCTCCACATCCGAAAATTCAAACACGCATCAACCGTCAATTTATTGTGAAGTAACTTTTTGTTGCCATCTGTTAATTTGATTTCATTTTTTATGTATCATATTTTAATTTTATTATTTATTTTGTTAAAATTAATTTTATTTCCATTGTAAGTTCTGAAGAGGAGACATTGTACTTAGTCTGGAAACGTAAACTACTGTTTAATTATTAGTTTTTTGATTTTTAATTTTTTTGAAATTTTCTTTAAATTATAATATATATATATATATATATGTTGTTTGCTATATATATATATATATATATATATATATATATATATATATATATATATATATATATATATATATATATATATATATATATATATATATATATATATATATATAAAATATATTCGTTGCATGGATACAAATTTTTAGTCTGATACCATAAGTAATTTACAAATTTTTGCCAATACCCGATACCGATACCGATACTTTTATCCCTATATATATATATATATATATATATATATATATATATATATATATATATATATATATATATATATATATATATATATATATATATATATATATATATATATATATATATATATATATATATATATATATATAGGGGTGTGAAAAACGTTTTTTTTAATGTTTTTTTTTTTAAAACAAAATGTTTTGTTTTTAAATTACCTCTTTTTATGTATATTAAAGATGCTTTAAATTATACAGTAGTACCAATACCCCTTCTAGGCCTAAATATTGACTATTAATACAGATTTTATATATATATATATATATATATATATATATATATATATATATATATATATATATATATATATATATATATATATATATATATATATATATATATATATATATATAAAAAGATGGTATAACAGGTGGTTTTGGGGTGTCGGGAGAAAATGAGAATGGTAGGAAGGTGATTGATTTCTGTGAGGGGAGAGGTTTGTATAAGTAATACTTTCTTTAAACACAAGAGTATCCATACGTATACTAGAGTTGGTGTAGGTAGAGATGGTATCAAAGTGAAAAGTATGATTGATTTTGTGTTGGTGAAGAAGGAGATGTTGAAGTATGTGTTGGATGTTAAATCAGTGAGGGGTTTAGGAATGGGATTATCGGATCATTATGTTGTTCTATGTAAAATTAAGTTAGTGGACGCTTGGATGGTTGGATGGAGAGGAAGGAAGTGGGTAAAATTAAGAGTGAGAAGTTTAGTGGAACAAGGTAATAAGGATAAGTATAAGAGCGCTCGTAAATCTACAGAATGTGAACAAGTTGAAACTGATTAAATCTGGAAGCAAATGAAGGAAGCAAATTGTTAGCAGTGCAAAAGAAGTATGTGGGTGTACTAAAGCAGGAATGAAAATGTCAATAGTGAGGGGTGGAATGAAGAGGTGATGCAAGCGGTTAAAAGTAAAAAAGAAGCCTGGTTGAATGTACTAAAAGCAAATGATAAAGTTTCAAAAGAAAGATGCTTGGAATTATATAAGGAGGAAAAAAGGAATGCTAAAAGATGCATATGTAAGAGAAAAGAAGAGGTAAATGAACAGTTTGGAAGGAGGATGAATGGGGACATACAAGGGAATAGGAAGCTCTTCTTGGAATTAAGGAAAGGTTGGGCTAAGAATTAGAATAAGGGGAACCTGCTCAGAATAATGAATAGGGATGGTGTTTTTGTAACTGATGAAATGGATGTGAGTGGAGTGTGGAAAGAACACTTTGAAAATCTGTATAATATTGGCAGTAATGAAGAGGTGATAATGACTGTGTGTGGGTTTGATGGTGCAAGAAGGAATAGGTATTTTGGGGATGAGGTTATTAGCAAAGAGGAGGAAATAGGTAGAGTGAGAAAGTTGAAGAATGGTAAATCTGCAGGTTTAGATGAAATTACTGGTGAAATGATCAAGAATGGAGGCAAGATGTTGATTGATTGGATCTTGAAATTGTGTAATAAAGCGTTTATGGAGGGTATAGTTTTGAGGGATTGGAGGAGAGCAGTAATAGTACCCTTATATAAGGGTAAGGGAGATAAAGGGAACTGTAGAAATTATATAGGGTATTTATTTTATTCAGTGTTGTACGGAAGATATATGCTGGTGTTTTGGTCGAAAGATTGCGCCAAGTTAATGAAGGACTGATTGGTGAAGAATTAGGTGCGTTTAGGAGTGGTAGAGGATGTGTGGATCAAATCTTTACATTGAAGCAAATGATAGAGAAAATGAGGGAGAGGAAGAATAAATTGTATTTAGGTTTTATGGATTTGCAACAGGGGTATGATAGGGTTAATAGGGAAGGTCTATGGCAGGTGTTAGTGATATAGGTATAGTGTTGGTGATAGGCTTCTGAATGGAATCAAAAGTATGGATGACGATAGGGAGGCGTGTGTAAGAATAAATTGTCAAAAGTGATTGGTTTAGTATTAATAGCGGAGTGAGGCAGAGTTGTGTTATGTCTCCTTGGTTATTCAATTTGTATATGGATGGGGTTATGAAAGAATTGAAGATGGGCGTGACAGGAAATGGTGTTAGAATGATCGAGAATGGAGATGAGTGGAGGGTGCCCTACCTATTATATGCCGATGATTTGGTTTTGTGTGGCGAATCTGAAGAGTTTGAGAGAATTGGTAGAGAGATTTGGCTGGGTGTGTAAAAGGAGGGGTTTAAAAGTAAACGCAGATAAGAGTTTGGTTATGGTTGGGAGTGAGGACAGTCCTCAGTGTGAAGTTATGTTAGATGGTGAGCAGCTGGAACAAGTGTCTGAGTTTAAATATTTAGGTATATGTTGGATGAGAAGGGAACGGATGATGCAGAGTTTAGTAGGAGTTGGAATGGCAGGAAGGTGGCTGGTGCAATTAAATCATTGGTGAATGTAAAGGGACTAAGTCTTTAGTGCGCTAGGGTCTTACATGACGGTATGTTGTTACCTGTGTTATTGTATAGTAGTGAGACTATGGTCTGGAATAAGAAGTATAGATCTAAAGTTCAATGTGTTCAGATGGACAATCTTAGGGGCATGCTAGGTGTGAGAAGAATTGATAAAATGAGGAATGAACATATTAGAGAGTTGTGTGGTGTGAAGAAAGGGGTAAACGAGAGAATAAATGAAAGTATGTTGAGATGGTTTGGTCATGTGGAAAGGATGATTGATAGTCGGTTTTTAAGCGGATGTATAGTGGCGAGTGTGTTGAAAACCGACCGGCTGGGAGATCGAAGAAAAGTGGATTGAGTCAGTAAACGAATGTCTGAAGGACAGAAATGTGAGTTTGGCAGAGGCGAGAATAAAGGTTCATAAGAGAGAATGGCAGGGTTTTGTGAGGGGGGTATGGGTGTGGCCAACCTGGGTCAAGGGATGAACCCTACACTGACGATTTACCATAGTGACCATCGCAGTCCTGTGAAGCCATAGGGTGGATATTCTGTGACGAGTCTTCACTAATTAATGGTACAGAGGGGCGGTAAGGCTGGGCTTACTGACTTTGGTCATATTCTTCTACTGCTTTTCTTTTCCCATGCATGACACGCACCTTACCCCCAGTCTTGGGGAAAGAGGAAGATGAAGAAGAATATATATATATATATTATTGTTATTATTATTATTATATTATATACATATATATATATATATTATTATATATATATATATATATATATATATATATATATTATTATTATTATATTACATATATATATTATATTATTATATATATATATTATTATTATTATTATTGTCGGCATATATATTATATATATATATATTATATATATATTATATTATTATTATTATTATATATGCTATTATTATATATATATATATATATATTATTACTATATATATATATATTATTATATTATTATTATATTATTATTATTATATATATATTATTATATATTATTATTATTATTATTATTATATTATATTATTATTATTATTATTATTATTATTATTATATATATATATATATATATATATATATATATATATAGATACATACATATATATATACATACATACATACATACATACATACATACATACATACATACATACATACATACATACATACATACATACATACATACATACATACATGACAAGTATATATACATACATACATTACATTACATACATACATACATACATACATTATTAAGATACATACATACATACATTACATACATTATTATTATTAATATTACATACATATATACATATATATATATATATATATATATATATATATATATATATATATATATATATATATATATATATATATATATATATATATATATATATATCATTTTACATGAAAGGTTAGCCACCTTTAGCATTATTCTATTTTGTATGGTAGCACAATTACATAAAAAAATAGTTACCTGTTCCAAATGATTTAAAATAAAATATAAAATTAATAAATTATTTACTATATAATTAAACTGTAAATTTTTATAATTTGTAGCTGAAGTCCATTCTTCTCGTTTTTTGACTTGCAAATAACTCAATCACAAGATTGTCAAAAGACGAATTGTGGACAATATCTCTTTTAGTTGCAAGCGCAATGAGGGCATTCAGTCTATCTTGCCCCATTGTGTTCCGAATAACGGTTTTAATTCTTTTAATCTAGAAAAGCATCTTTCAGCTTCTACAGATAATATTAGGGCAGTTATTAAAATTTTCAGCAATTTTAACGTTTCTTCAAAAGTCTGATCCATTTCATTTTCCATAATGTAGTTAAAAGAATCAAGAACTCCTTTCCGGGAATAAAAATCTTCTCTAGAATATATAACTTCAAGTTCAGATTTGAGTCTCAAGATTTTAAAAAATGGATAAACAGTTACATTCCTTTTAAATGAAACTGTGGGAAATGAGGTTCAATAAAATTTAAAGTGTTCACACTCGAAAAGTTGAGTGGATACTAGATGATCACTAAACGAAAACCTCTCCTTATACTGAGATATTATTATATCACACACTTCATACTCAGCAGCTTTTCCAATTTCGTAGTAACTGAAAGCATTTAACGATCTTCTTCTCTCCACCTCACAAACATCATACGTTCCCTCAATTTCTTCCATTATGGTGGTCATACTGTTTCTAATCTTTCCTAATTCTAATTGTAGTTCACTCACAGCTTGTTTTATGAGAATTACGTCTGCATTTCTTGATTGAATTTTATAGAAATACTTGTGGCATTATATGTCGAAAAACAGTGAGCCAAACTACAAACGTAGGATCAGTGAAAAGTCTTGGCAAACCTCCAGCTTGATCTCGTGTTCCTCGTTGTTTGCTTTTATTTTGATTTTTTTTAAAATCATTCTAACAATGGCTCTCTGTGTTCAAAAACCATGTTTACAGTTCGGATGTTAAAACTCCATCTTGTTTTAACAGTTTCTGGAAACCGTTTCCCAATAACTTCATCTTATACAGAGCATCTGAGGAGATTTTTTTTTAAAAAAGGTGGAATTAGTGATATATTTCTAAAATAAAGAACTCTCCAACTTCCCAACTTCTGGATATATATATATATATATATATATATATATATATATATATATATATATATATATATATATATATATATATATATATATATATATATATATATATATATATACTATATATATATATATATATATATATATATATATATATATATATATATATATATATATATATATATATATATATATATATATATATATATATATACATATATTATTATTATTATATTATTATACATATTATTATTATACATCATATTAATATTATTACATATATTATTATACATATATTATTATATTATATATATTATTATTATTATTATTATATTATTATTATATATATATTACATATATATTATTATAAATATATATATATATTATATATATATATTATTTATTATATATATTATTATTATTATATATATATATATATATATATATATTATTATTATTATTATATATATATTATATTATATATATTATTATTATTATTATTATTATATTATATTATTATTATTATATTATATATATCCATATTATTATTATTATTATTATTATTATTATTAAAGATAGTTAGTATATATATATATATATTATTATTATATATATTATATATTATATTATTATTACATATTATTATAGATATATACTTCTGCCCCTGGCCCACCTCAATTGGAGGGCCACACTGCTTCCAGGAAGCCGACCACCGCTCTTGGGCGGTTCCACAGGTCGAGAAGGGAAGATATAGAGAAGTCGGCACGGGGGTGTCGAGAGCGGATCACCCCAGAAGGAGGTGCTCAATTGTGTCCTGGGAAATGTGACATCTGGTGCAGGTGGGGGAGGTAACATTGTCTAGTTTGAATCTATATTTATAATGTAAGAGTTTTGGGTGGTGACCTGATCTGCTCCAGGCGAGGTCGATTTGGGCTCTTCTGGACAGTGTTTCTGCAGAACGCCGCCACCCCGAGAGATGATACCAAAGGTTTCGGCGATGGACATCTGTCGCTGCTTCTTACTGGTTGACCCACTGTCTGAGTTTGACTTACCAAACAGGCTCCTGCAGCGACCACCAGTCCCAACATTGGCCTTGCAAACTTCGTTAATCAGTTTGGCTTTGTGAGGATGAATTCTGTTGAAGTGGCTCTTTAGGTTGGCCTTGGTGTTCTTGTTTACTTTCACATCAATGATCTTGGGAAGGCAGATCAAGCACTGGAAAATGTCTTGTACTTCACCCACTTGTCAAGAAATGGCCAGGGGGACTTTGGTTCACCCTCAATTAGCTCAACCTCAATAACCTTCGCTAAGTCTTCTTGGCTTAATGATGGCACATTCTTTTGCGATGTCATCACTGATTTTAGTGATTTAATAGCTACTTTAAAGGACCAAAATATTTAAAAAATACTAGTCCTGGCTGCACGAAATTACTAAATTATAATAGAAATATTACCTGTAAGATTTAAGAATAGAGTTAGAAGGAAATTTTTTATTATTAACTATATGTCTAGACACATATGTAATATCAGGAACTAAAAATCAACAGTATAAATAAAGCAAAACAGTATAAATATATATATATATATATATATATATATATATATATATATATATATATATATATATATATATATATATATACTTACTTCTGCCCCTGGCCCACCTCAATTGGAGGGCCACACAGCTTCCAGGAAGCCGGTCATCGCTCTTGGGCGGTTCCACAGGTCGAAAAGGGAAGATATAAAGAAGTCGGCAATTGGG
Source organism: Trachelipus rathkii (assembly GCA_015478945.1). Classification (NCBI taxonomy): domain Eukaryota; kingdom Metazoa; phylum Arthropoda; class Malacostraca; order Isopoda; family Trachelipodidae; genus Trachelipus; species Trachelipus rathkii. The sequence continues at coordinate 8,159 of JABUQX010030899.1, forward strand.
GCGTCGAGAGCGGAGCATCCCAGAAGGAGGTGCTCCATTGTGTCCTGGGAAATGTGACATCTGGTGCATGTGGGGGAGGTAACATTGTCTAGTTTGAATCTATATTTATAATGTAAGAGTTTTGGGTGGTGACCTGATCTGCTCCAGGCGAGGTCGATTTGGCCTCTTCTGGACAGTGTTTCTTCTATAGGGGAAATTTTTGGGGAGGGGAAGTTTAGTAAATTGTTATTGGGGCTGTTTTGTAGGTACGTGTTAGTTAGTTGTGTATGGATGTGAGTAAGCCATGACCTATTGGGAGGGGGAGGGGAATAATGTTATAGATGTCATTATAGAATTTAGCTGGTGAGGAGGGTGGGGATTTTAGTCTATGTCGGGAGGGATTGGAGAGAATTTGGTGACATGGGTGGGTTGGATTTAGGGTTTTCTGGTAGAATTGAGTCCCCACCATCTCCAAGCGGGTGGAGATTGGAAGGATGTAAGTCTCGTCATGTAAATGTTGGATGGGGGTGGTCTTAGTGCATCCAGTGATGATTCTAAGGGCGGTGTTTTGTGGGATTTGTAATTTTTTTGAGTTGGATTTTGACAGTGCAAGGAACCATGCAGGGGAGGCATAGTTTATATTTGTTCTGAGGAGTTGTTTATAAGTGGTGGTGAGGGTGTGTTTCCTGTCACTGAAGTTGTGTTGGGAAAGGGTTCGGATGGTGTTTAGTTTGCGTTGGGTTGGTGGGGGGGGGGGGGGGGGAGAACTTCATGTGTGTGTCATAGGTAAGTCCTAAAATTTTTGGGGTAGGGAAAGAGGATTGTTTTTCAGGAAAATTCCCTTGGGTGGAGTGAGGATTGATGGCGGTCGGTGGTTAGGAGGGTGATGGAGGATTTAATATATATATATATATATATTATTATTATTATATATATATATATATATATATATATATATATATATATATATATATATATATATATATATATATATATATATATATATATATATATATATATATATATATATATATATATCTATATATATAAAATATTGCGATACACATTATTGATAAAAGATTTTATCGGATAGCAGGGAGGCTACTTGCTACAACTGAAACTACTGGTTCCGTAGGGGAACAACTACTACTGCTACTACATACTACTGGAGAAGAAAGAGAGTAACTCTCTATTACCATCACTAGTCACTATAGTGTCTGGAAGAAGGGTCCTAGCACTACTTCTAACTACTACTGAGTCTACAGCTACTGGAAAAGTGCTAGCACTACTACTATCACTATTTGCTATATCTACTTGGGCATTTGAGTGATAGTCCATGAGCTGTGAACTATTCTCCACTGGAGGGCTCATTTCCGTGGAGACTTGCAGTTTAAAGCTCCTGCTTGTACTGTTTCTGAAGGACCCATGCATCGGCCTTCTAGATGTGACTTGTGACACCAGTCGCAAATATCTAAAAACTTCCATTGCGGCCTTGGTGAGTCACGTGTAGTCGGTGTTCTGTGTGAATTGTCCGAGCGTGGGGAATTGTGTTTCCTGTTTGAACCAGAGGCCTGTGGTGATCTGTTTTTTCTGTTATATGTAGGCCTTTGAGTACATTGCGCAGTGGTGTCCTTTGTGAACAGTTAATTCCGGCATGTGGGCCCTTGCAAAACGGACACACCTTTCCAGAATTCAGTTGTTTCGTGCGTGGAGGAGATCTGATGGATCTGCATTCATTCCTTACATGCCCCCTCTTTCGACAATATGAACATATCCCAAGGTACTTGTAACATTCATCCATCACATGCCCAACATTCTCACAGTAATCACAAACGAGGTGTTTTCTGTTAGTATTCTCGTTGTGACGTGTCGGAGTGTAAGTGTTTTGGGTCTGATTTCTGTTATTGGATGAGGGATAAATATTTTTATTGTTCCGTGTATTCTGTTGGCGGGTATTGTTCGTTTTAGATGATTGTGGCTGTGAATGTAAAACTTCCGACCAACCTGGATTAATAACATCTATTCTGATTGTCTCGTCCAAGTCCTGTTTAGGTTGATCAGAAGAAACTGCAAACCTACTGTTGCTAGAAGAAGTGGCTACATTCTTCCCTTTATTGTAGTCTCTGTCGTAAGAGTCTGCAAGATTTACTATCTTTCACCATGTAACACGGATATCACTATCTTCCTCTTGCTGCTTTATATACTCTGATATCCGTTTTTCAACATAAGGAGGAAGACTGAGAAGAAAAGCGGTTCGTAGAGAATCATATTCTCTCATCTCTAACCCGCGATAGGCCTTTTTGGCGAGATGTTCCAGGCGAAGAGCGTACATACAAACGCTTTCACCGGGAGTCCTATAAGCTGAGTGGTAAGCATTCAGCTTATGTGCATCATTCCTTTTCTCCTCTTGCTGGTACCATGTTAATAATGTTCTTTTAATGGATCCGTAGTTTCTGTCATCTTTGATTAGGAGATTATACAGCTGCAGAAACGATCCTTCAAGTTGCCTGCCTAGCAACCTTAACCACTGATGAGGCGCATTTGGATAGTTAAAAGAACAGTACTGTTCAAAATCAGCAAAATAACTAACCAAATCTTGATCAGCCTCATATTTAAATTTCCCTGGCTCAACCACTTTCACTTTCCTTGAGTTCTTGGCGATTTCCGCCAGATAGAGGATAGATTGGGACTAGGGTTGGGAAAAAAAACGTTTTTTTTCAAATCGTGTTTTTCTCATGAAAAAACTTGTTTTTTTCATGTTTTTTTCATTTTTTTTCGTTTTTTTCATTAAATGAATTTTTAAAAATATAGAGAGGCTAATATGATATTTCACTTGAGTATTTTCATTTTTCAAATATAAGGATACTTGAAATTAAACAAATATTCCATTATGATTTATAAAATAGCAGAACTACCTTTCTCTTATATTTTATCAATTGTTTTCGTTACAATTTACAGTAGGTTGTAGCCTGCAGACTGCTGTTTGTAGGCTTCTACTTACTAATTTAACTATGTATTTTGCGTTTGTATTATATAATCATATTTATAATTTACTTTTAAATATTAATGTATATTATATTTATATATAATGAGTCTGAATGACAAAACTCAAAAGTGACTTAAGGGATGCAAATGAAATAATAAAAATATTGAAATTAAAATTATACCAAGATTGTAAATGAAGGAGGATGAGTGAATGACTAAATTAAATATTTGGCTTTGGAATATGAACTTTTGATTCACTAATCACTAGTCCCCACTCCCCAAACCCCAGTCACTACTGTGCTGTGAGTACTGTCAAGCTCATTATCACTGGGCTCATCAGCGTGATCAGCCACATTTAATTTTGATATAACGACAAGTCTGATATCTCAGTCGTATGAAGTATCGTGTGAGAATGACAGTGGTGAAGGAGCAGGGGCAGTAACAGGACTCTTAAGCTTAGCTGCCTTAGTATAATCATCTCTCTCAGTTGGCAAATTTTCAGAATTTCCTAGTTCTAGATTATGAGCAATAAATAGCTACTAGTTTTTGCAACATCTACACAACAAAAGTTATATTTTATGCGGGAGCCTTTGCAACCTTTTATTTCCTTAAAAAGTACAGTCACACGACTTTTTGCACATGGCATTTCTAAATTCTGATTAAATAATTATGATAAAAATGTTACTGAAAGCTGAAACAGAGTAAGAAAACATTAATGAAGCCACAAACAAAATATTATGAATATCAAAATTCAGAATATAAAATAAAAATATGGAAAACCCATAAAAATTTTGAACACAAACTCAGGGACTTCCACCTTGTAGGAAATTGGAACCAAAAAATGTCCAAATTAGAGCATATTTGCTAAAATTTAATATAATTGTTCAAACCTGTAAATTCCACAACTTAATTGAAAAAAAAAACGAAAAAAACAAATTTTTACTCGTTTTTTTCAGGCTGTTTTTTTTTTTCATGAAAAAACCATTTTTTTCGGTAAAAAGCGAGCTTGTTTTTTTCCTTTCCCAACCCTAATTGGGACATCAGTAGCATATGACGCTCCAAAATGTCCAATCTACTTGGCGCAAGAATCGATGCCGGCTCTCTATTTTCAGCAAGAGAGTAAATCGGTTGTGGTTGAGGAGGAACAACATATGATCTGGTATCGATTGATGGTGTGATACCAGCCTGTTGAACTGTAATCGGTATCTCTGAAGTACTTGAAGTCAAGGGATCATTGATACCCTGACTGTAATAAGGAGGTATAGTATACGGCTGTCTGTTAGTTACGTCAGTCTGTTGTGTAATGGAAGTCGTCGTGTGCGTTGTGTAAATCAAGTCTGAAGAAGGGGAACCTCCGTATGTTGGAGCCATAGTTCCTGGATAGAACTGTTGTTGTTGCATCGGTGCTGATATCAATGGGGAAACTGGTGAACCAAAGTTCATAAGAGCCATCTCATTCGATAGCAAATCTGATGTCGTCACTGGAGTAGCAACAACTGAAGGAACATTCGTTTGTTGTGGCAGTATTGGCTGTTGTGCCCGCAACAAGGCCGTTTCCTCTTTGAGGAACTTAAATTCCTGTGTAATGGTAGTCAGGAACTCCTGTAGAGGTGGGTTCACTGGATCTACCTGATCTGTTAACTGTTGAGGAGCTCTTGGTGGTGGTGGATCTCTCTGAACTCTCTGTTCTCTGCTTTGCTGCTCATCTCTCGCCTCTCTCTCCCTGATAAATCTCAACATCTCTTGTTGAGTTGGTGGAGGCATCTCCTCCTTTTCAACATCTCTTGTTGAGTTGGTGGAGGCATCTCCTCCTCCTCAATATCACCACCAACATTCACCAAACCATTGCCCACTGCTCCCATGGCACGTCGACTCAACCTCATCAACACCCGAATTCCCCCCATCACCCCCCAGCTCTGAAAACCTGTTTGAAGACATTATTAGGGTTAGTGCATATATATTATTTCAATATTTCAAATATAATAAACAAAACAGCAAAATATAAATGAGGGATGATAAGTGAGAAAGGCGTTGTAGGAAAAAGTAGGTTAAGAATGTTATTAGCTAGAACTGTATCTAGTACTTTGGAATTCGAACGATATAATTATTTTTGCAGAATTCGCGAATTGGAAAGTTCAGATATGTAGTATCTACCCTGATATCTATTTGTTAAACCTTACTATAGGTATTTTAAATACAATGGCAGTCCCTGTTCGGGCGCCAACTAAATTTAAAGAGTATGTTAGGGAGAGTTAATGGAAAGAAGACCCGGATTAATACTGTTAACAGAGTCCCCAAACCACCCAATAAATTTAGAAAGTGAGATCAGAAACTAATGCAGCGTCAAAAATCAGAAACTAAAAGGAGCTGTCTGTTAATGATTAATGGATTAATTCTAATAGAGAAAGAGAGAAAAATTAGTCAGTTAGTATGCTACTGTGGTGATGAAGGTGTTAAGAGGTTAGTCTGATAATCAATAACTAAAGTGTTAATATCTATCTACCCCCACCGCTGTTAATGGCAAGGCTAGTTCTCCTAACGGTGTAGGGGAGAGTACTATTCAACTGACGTAACCCGCAAAGCAAAGGATATCCAATTGACATGAAGCGCGACCCGAATGGTGTTGACAGTTACCCCTATCCCGTGACCTAGTCTAAGACTTAAAGCAAGTCTGACTAGTGTGATTCCTAAATGGACGTGACTGGTATTTTACTGCAAATAGTCAGCAAGCAAATAGACTTTACTTACCGGTAGGTTCAGAAAGAGGGGACCAGAGGGAATTGTTAATAATTTTTACTTCTCGCATGCAACAGATTGACCTTTGAATTGATTAATAAGTATGGATTGATAAGAGAATACTGTCATGAATGATTGGATTCGTAAATCAGCCAACTAATTAACTCTCAGAAACATTAACTGAATTCAACCATCAAAACAATACTAATTGAATAGAACAAAAATAGGCAGGCGGATAAAGAAAGAAATTTACAACTTAAAATTTATTTCTTTATATATATTTACATATTTATTTACATAATTTACATGGCAAATTGACGATTGATAGTCGATAATTCAGGTGATTAATCTCATTCAGGTAATATCAAAATCAAATAATATATTTACTCATAAATGACTAGTAATAGCATCTGATTTGATGAACAAACTTTCCAAAATCAGTTAATAAATAATTATTAGGAAAGAAGTTGGATTGGATTGGTTCTTCTAGCGTTGATTTCAAATTTTAATGACTAGTTTCAACGTTGTTAAATTCTTTTAACTACTCCTACTGTGTTTTACTATTCTATAATGAAGAATCTTAATACATTTTAGTTCTTTTTCAAAAATAAGCAATGAAGAAATTGCAACTGGTAATAAATAATGGCCTCAAAAGAATTCACTTAAAAATTTAGAGGTTTAGGCCTCTTAAAAGAAATTTGATGACAAATGGGGCTTTTAGGCCAGCCAAAAGACAATGCTGAAGATTTTGGGGGTTTTGGGCCCCAAAAAGAAAATCTATTGTTGATATTGTTGAGAATTTGGGGTTTTTAGGCCCCCCAAAAGAAATGATGACGAATGGCAAATTTGGGGTTTTTGGCCCCCAAAAAGAAATTTTGATGATTGGAGGTTTTTTGCCCCCAAAAAGAAAGTCTGAAAGTAAAAGGAATTTACTTTACTTTCTTGGATAATGTAATTAAATGAATTTAAAATAAGCTATTAAATGAATTGAATTGAATTTAACATATAAGTTACATTACTGAAAAGTTATTATATCATATTGAATTGGTTATATGAAGACAAAGTGTGTACAACTTACTCTCAAACGTATTAATAAGCGTTATATCAGTAGAGAACTTTCTTTCTTGTTTGGTCTGATAAGTGATTTGGAATTAGTTCTTTTCCTACAAAGATGATGTTCAATAAGTATCTTTTTAGAACATGAGCTTGTTTTAGCATGAGTATGTACAAATTAAATAATATTGACTGACTGACCGAATGAAAGTAATGCAAAGTATGAACTAATTGATGAATTAATTTCCTATTACATGATTAAACATTTAGTAAAATAAATGAATGTATGTGACAGAATAAATTTAACTCACGTTTCGACGATGAATAAGTCCTTGGTTGAAAAAGGTACCAGGCTTCCAAGTAATTTATTATCCTCGTGACCTACTATTCCATCTACTAAATATTATATCAAAAAACATAAACTATAAAAATAAACTGTTACTATTTAATATATTTGTACTGTATCAAAATCTGCTATATCAGTCTGGAAAGACAAAGAAAATTAATATTTCACATTCAGGAGACAACAATGTTATAAGACAATTAAAAATGAAAAATGAAATAAATAAATCCTATTCTAACTCAACTCGGAGGGTATAGAACTCCCCCTTACACCCCCCCGCACCAAATCTACGCCTCCACCCCGTTTTGTTCGAACAGGATGTTTCGAAGCGCAGATCTAGGCGAAAAGATGCACTAATCCCTAATTGTTTGTGTCCTGAATGTTTCCGAAAAGATTTGAAAAACCAAAGTTAAGGAACCATTGTAGGAGGAATGAAAGACAGAAACAGGATTGATACTGTTATTGAAATCAGGTAATAAAGCTTAACATAATTGAAAATGTGATTCTGGTCATATGTTCATCTCATCTAAGAAGTATTGATATACAAGGCAGAGTAACGCCTTCCGATAATATAGAATAACATACATCATCCATAATTGAAAATGGCATTCCGTAATTTTATTCATCATAAAAAAGTAGAAAATAAACGTGCTTTATCACAGTATTAAACTAACAAAATTTGTACTTTAGTTGCTTTAGACGAATTTGTCTATTTGAGAGGTTGAGAATATAAATCTCTAATTCTGTTAATGAGATATGACATCTGCTTTAATGTTTGGTACAATGTTTATACCATTTCCCTTAGTCTCTTTGTAGATGGGTGTATACAGTATCTAAGACAGATTGTTCTTCTTCAATAACTTGTCTAAATTTTCGAAAGAACTGTCTTCGGCTAGATTGATTCATATTGCGGAAATCGACTTGTTCGATAGCCGGCCTGACACTAGATCTAATGACTTTATCATAGTAACTTTCTAATAACTGATTAGGTCGGTTATCGATTGTAAAAGTGTATGGGTTAGGGGCTGATCTACGTTGTTGCAATATGGAAGAAACCAGGAATGGTCTTGAGACACGTGTTACCATTTGTGGAACATAAGGTATGGGTTCTTCTTGTACAATGCGTTGTTGAGTATTATCTGGTTGAATTAAGGAGTTTGCTACTCCATCACTTTCCATCACTCCATCTGTCGTATTATCAGAATTGAGGGGTTCTGCGCCCAACTGTATTTCCATATCTGTAGACTGTGCAGACGTTGAAGGTTGTGGTTCTGTTCCAATTTGTACTATAGCAGATGATAATACTTGTTCCCTTTCTCTGCTTTCTGTTTGAGCTGATTGGGTAATTGAGGGATTATTAGAATGCACTTGAACTGGTTGTTCTGGTCCATTCAATAACAATCTCTTATATTTTCCCATAAAATTTTTGAAAAACTGAAAGTTGGCTTGAAGCCCATCGGAAATCATTGGGGAATTTAAATATAATCTCTGTTTTTTCAGATAAAGACTGTGTGGTGTACCTTTGAAATCATGATCATCTTTAGTGAGGTGGTAATAGTTATTTAAAACATGGTTACCACGTAAACAATGTTTACCTAACCATTTGTATTCCGAATACGCCAGATCTTCGAATTTCCGATAACTTTGACAAGAATGTCTCCTCATAGAATAAGGATTCAATTCGGGGTCTGTTTTAAGATAATCTTTGTAATCATCTCCCCAAGCTCTGGTAATACGAATTTGGTTATAAGTGTAGAGATCTTTAACAGCCGGTATAATCAGGTACACACGTACTGCCGGGTTTACTTCTTTTGCTTTCTTTGTAATATTGTCCATTATTTTGGGAACATCATTGATGGAAAAATCTTTACGAGGAGCAAAGACAGTAGTCTGGTTTTGGCCATTATTGATCGTTTTACGTTCCCAGGCTAAAGGGGTTAAAGCCCATAAGAGGACTATGTCAATTTCTCTGCTCATAAGGTGGACTAACCGATCGAAACATTCTTCAATGCGTCTTCCAGAATGTATGTCTGTTTGCACATTCAGGTTATACTTGTCCTTCAGGTACTTCTGATTCTTTTCAAATATGACTAATTCATTTGCTCCAATTGCAAGTAATGTAAGCATCGTGACTGTAAAGAACAATATACATTTGTTATAAAATTTTCCACAGTGGAGCAACCAGCAAATTTAAATAAATTGACTAATTAACAACTTTGAATGGTTTAAGGGTAAGGGGTAATTATTATCAATTTCTTATTTAATTCATTAACAGATTAAAAGGCAAAGATTAAAAAGATTTGGGGAATAATTAATTATTCTTGCTTCTACATTTACATTTACATGTAGGTGCTGTTATCATTTATGTTAAAACAAAATCTACGTTATAAGCACCACCAGCAATCTGGTACAAATCAAAACGATACAAAGAATAAAATAAATGTTAGTAAGCTGTGTTATTGTTTGAATTGAATAGATTAGTACATATACTCAAAAGAATGGTACAAACTGCCAACAAAGGGATATCTAAAAGAGATGATATCCATAAAGAAAATTTTCTTAGGAAATTTTATTGACAACTTGAAAGTTTTATGTACAATGTACATCATAATATTATTTAATATTAGCAATTTGTAAACACATCCTTAGATAGAATTTACTATGTCTGGTGTGATCAGTGAAGCTGCACTTCGTGAATGGTCTGTAATGTAATTTGTTTACCTTTAATAATATTTATGTATTTGTGAGTGTGAGTGAGTGCTATGACAAACTTAATTAATCCCATTCCCATATTTATTAATATGTTAATTTAGTAACAAAACAATTGAACAATTAGAACAAAGTAGAACAAAACAAAATGCGCGTTACGAAGTTACTTTGAAAATTACAGTTACTATTACTATCCTGCGCTTGTACATCAGTAAGAATCGGCTACGCCCGCTTCACCTGGTCAATGTGATAAGTGATTGGGTTCGAATTTCTTCTATTCGGATAATCTAACTTTTACCGCTTCATTTTATGGGAATTCGGGTATATTCTTTATTCAGATAATCATTCAGGTAATCTTTACTCTTTTTATGAATTCTGCTGTTCAGCTTTGTCCAATGTAGAAGTCGGCAACAAATAATTATAGTGAATGCCACCTAGGCATTGCAAATGACATTTATGATCTTCATATTGACTTCCGTGGACGACGGGGTGTTGCCTACCATAGTGAACAATTACACTGACCCTATAGAGATCACAGAAAACATCTATAACCTCAGGAATGGGCAGCTGCCCCGGAAGTTTCAGCAACCGTAGTGTCTTTTGAACCTGTTTCCCCTGAAACTTATACTTATGAGGATGTTTTTGAAGATCCTCTATTATCGTTGTTCTTAGTTCCAAGTGGCGTTCAGGGGTTCCGTACAAATAAATAGAAAAACACTGATATAATGAATTACCACCCCCTGCTATTTCTACCACTGTACACCCCTCTGGGATGTATTCCTCAGGGGAATTGAGGGTGCTATTACTTTCAAAGTCAGGTTCTGTATTGAGACCGACTGGGGAACGAGAGAGAGCATCAGCAACCACATTGTTCTTGCCAGATATGTGTCGAATATCAAAATCAAATTCATATAATTCCTCCATCGTTCGGGCCAGTCGACCATCGACCAAACTCTATGTTTTGTAAATATATCAAGGGCATATGATCGGTGAATATGATGAATTTGATTCCCCGCAAAAAAGGCAGTAAAGACTTAACTGCCCACCTCAGAGCAGCTAGCTCCTTGTCTATAACACCATAGTTCCTTTGAGCCCCGTTAAAAGTCATGGAGATGAAAGCTATGGGTTTCCGCTCCCCATCTTGCATTTGTGACAAACACGCGCCAGCTCCAATGTTAGAAGCGTCAACATGGAGTTCCATCAGAGAAGCGGTAGAACTGTAATCTGGGAATCCCAACAGGCATGGATTCACTAAAGCCTTTTTGAGTTCTTCAAACGCCTGTTGGCACTCTGGGGTCCAATGAATGGATTTGCTTCCAGTCTGACTTGATAAGGGCTTGCTGATCTGTGAGCAGTTGGGAATGTGTCTTCTATAAAAATTCACCATGCCAAGAAATTGGCGAAGATGCTTCACAGTTGATGGTGTCAGAAATTCTAGTACTCCCTTGATATTTTTTTGTAAGGGCAAGATACCTTCCTTTGATATTTTATGACCTAGAAACTCAACCCCAGTTCGACATAAATGTGTCTTACCAGGCCTGAGCTTATATCCATTCCTTTCCAATGCAGTTAATACCTGATCTAAGGTGTTGAGATGGTCTTCAAAGGTTTCACCCAGCACGATGATGTCATCCAAATACACCATCACCTTAGACCAGGGTAGCCCAGTCAGCGCGAGCATCATCCCACGTTGAAATGTTGCTGGTCCGTTCTTCACTCCGAAGGGCATTTTCAAGTACTCATATTGAGCAAACGGAGTGGAGAACGCTGTTTTCTCAATACTGTTCGGCTCCATTGAAATCTGGTAATAACCCTTAATCAGATCGATTGTTGAGAAATATGTGTTACCATACATATTGTAAATCATATCAATCAGATTAGGGAGTGGAAATGAGTCGCTTTTGGTTATATTATTCAACTTACGGTAATCTATACACAAGCGAAGTGCACCATCTGGTTTTCTGACTGGGACTACTGGGGCGGAATATGGAGATTTACTGGGTCTGATAATGTTCTGATTCAGTAAATCATGGCACTGTTTCTCGATCTCTTGAGCTAAAGGCCCTTGAAATCGTCGGACAGGGATACTAACCGGCCTACTGGTCTCCAATTCAATGTCATGGGTAATGTTGGTAGCCACTCCCACGTCATCTCCCGTGCTTAAGGCCGATTTATGCTTTAGCAGGATCTGTATGAGATCTTGCTTCTGTTTTTCTGTTATTGACAATGTCGAAATGTCGAATTCTTGTATTAAACGGGTACTCGTCCAGGCATCTGAACCAGCGTTTTCAGGTGTTTGCTCTAGTCCCACCTGATAATTTATCACCTGGAGTTCTGATCTCTCGTCTAGAGGTAATAGTTGACCTAATACTGAATTTTTCCGAAAATATTGTGTTCGATCGGAGGTGTTCATTATAGCCACTTGCGATACCTGAGACGTGGTGGGCAAATGGAGTATCCTCGGAATAGGACAATAAGAAGGGGTTTCCCCTCCTTGGAATCCCATTAAACCACTGGAATTATCAGAACTTTTAATATTTACAAACTGACAGGAATGTGGGAACACAGCGATAGAATGAGCAACTACACAGTTGACAAAAGGGAAATTAGGATGATAGTCAGAAGCTACTACTTCTAACTCATCTCCAATGCGGTGAATCAGTTCCCTATGGGTCAAATCAGGTAAGAGGTTATTCTCCCGCAGAGAATCAGCCCCGAATACAAGCATCTCAGGCATATGTTCAGATGGGATCACAAAAAACGGTGTTGGTTTTGTTGCAAACCCATTTTCAAAAAATACTGGTAATAAGATATAAGATGAAATGGGGATTACATGCTTTCCCCCCAATCCACTGATGGCATTTATGCCAACTCCTGCAGATGGCAACAGTTCACTATTTTTTATTTCTGAAATTATGGACGAACTGATCAGGCTAACGCCTGATCCGCTATCGACCATACAACCATAAACGTCTGTACTGTTTTTCCTGAAAGCAATACAAACCGTCAGTGGATCAACCTTAGCTTGACATAGGTTTATGGAAATGGTCTTTAGTTCCATCTGATTTGATAATTTTGAGGGGGACTGCTTTTGGGCTTTCAAGTTTTCGGTGATTAAATTGCTCATAGGGGCTGATGCTGATATGGTTTCATCAGGTTTGTGCACAGGTAATTTCTCCACAGAATCGTTCCATTCTGTGGAGGGGTTTAGTTTAAAGACCCCGATTCTGGTTCAGTCTCACCCATACATTGTCCTTCATAGTGAGATTTTTTGCACCATGAGCAGTTTTCAATATATTTACGTCGGGGCCGAGTACTGGTCAACTCATTGGTCCGTTGTTGTGGGTCTCTGGTGTTTATGCTCGTCTGTGAATCAGTTTCCTGTTTTTTCGCACCAGAAGCCTGTTTAGGTGAAGGAAATGTTTGGGAGTTCGTCGTTTTTTGATCTGGAATGCGCGGGGATGTTCGGTTGGGACAATTTATGCCAGCATGGGGGCCTTTGCAAAATGGACAACTTTTGCAAGTACTCTTAGTAGACGGTGGAGGGGATCTAGTAAATCTACACTCATTTCTCACATGTCCCTTCTTTCGGCAATAACTGCACACCCCAAAATATTTGAAACAGTCCCTCATGATATGACCATCCTTATCGCAATAATCGCAATTCAAGTCTTCTCTATTGGGAGAACGTGCCTGTGTCGGAATGCGGTTGTTGTTGTTCCGGTTATTAGGTGTACCTTTCGACCGATCGGTGTTACTGGGTGTGCTGTGCTGCTTTGTGGTTGTTTCTGCTCTGCTTTTCTGATTATTCTGGTAAGTGGTATTGTTTTTAGCACTATCTTTCAAAACTTGTGCCCAACTAGGTTGAATAGTGTCAATTCTAATAGTCTGATCAAGGTTTGTCTTAGTCTGATTAAAGTCTTTTGGAATGTCATGAGATACTGGTCTCTCGTTCTGAGTTCTTACACTCTTTGTAAGGTCTCGGTCATACGAGTCTGCTAAATTTACTATTTTCTCCCATGATACCCGAATTGATGAATCTGTTTCTTGTTGAATCAAGTATTCACGTAATTTTGTCTCTACATATGGTGGAAGGCTGAGTAAGAAAGCGTTCCTGAGAGACTCATGCTCGCGCATGTCAAGGCCATGATAAGCCTTCCCAGCGAGTTGCTCAAGTCTCAGCGCGAACATGCGTACACTTTCCTTTGGTTCTTTAATAGCAGAATGGTACGCTTGTAACTGATATTCATTTTTTCTTTTTTCTTCTTGATGATACCATTTCAGTAAAGTGTTTTTAACTGAATGGTAATTTCTATCACTTTTAATTATCAGTGTATACAAAGTAAGAAACGATCCTTCCAACTGTCGACCTAACAGTCTCAACCACTGAGAATAAGCACCAGGATAATTCAAGTCACAAAAAGCCTCGAAATCTGAAAAGTATTGTATAAGATTCTGGTCTGCTTCATATTTGAACTTTCCAGGATCGAGTACCTTTTTCTTTTGTGCATTCTTTGCTAATTCTGTTAATAACAAAACCGCCTGGGCTATTTGTGCTATTTGTTGTTGTATGATATTCACTTGTGGATTTCCAAGTTGGGGTACAGTATTTTGATTTGGATCAGAGGAAGTTGGGAAATTTTGAAAATTAGGAATATTACGGGGATTTCTATCTTCTTCAAACTGATTAAAACCAGCTACTGAAGGTATGGGATAATTAATAGGCATATTAGGGATTGGAGGAGGTAAAACTGTACTGCTATGATTTGGAACAAAGGATTTGAATAAGTCACAAAGTCTGTTGTTTCAGTGTGTTCGTTATTTACAGTTAAGTGGATACCATCCACAGGTGCCGGTATACTCGCCATAGGTGAACATACGGGTGAACCTAAATTGACTAAATTTTGATTCGTAAAAAATGAGTCAACATTTGATATTCTATTTATATTAGAGAATACATTTCCAACATTTAGCGGCTGGTTCTGTAATAAAGTGGATTGAGCCTGCAATGCGGACATTGCTCCATTCAAATTACCGATTATATTGTGAACTTGACCAAGTGGAACGGTAGCACCAGACTCTCCCTGATGCACAGGTGCAGGTTTAGGAGACTCTTTTGTCTCTGTATCTTGCAAATCAAAAAATTCAACTAATCTAGCTTGGTTGGATTGAGGATCCATTGTTTTTGCAAATTATCCCAAAAAAAAATATTAAAAAAAAATCCGTGTGAATATTCAGTTAGAAAGTGTAATATAGAAAAGAAGAAAAAGATTGTATTTAAATAAAGCGATATTATTTATTCTTTGTAACTCGTTATGAAGTTGTTCTTTCAATTCAATACTGTAATAAATTGTAATTTCAACTTTGAAGAAACAATCCAATTTTATTCTTGTGATTCTTTCCAACTTAAATTCAATTATCTCTTACGTCTTAATGTATTTAAACCAAGAAAAACAGTTAAATGCAAGCCTGCGAATCTTTGCTCTATTTTCTCTATTTTATGGTCAATACTGTTGAATACTTTAATGGTTTTGACACAATTCGCTCTGGTCCCTGTTCGGGCGCCAATTTAATTAAAGTGGGTATGTAGGGGAGAGTACTATTCAACTGACGTAACCCGCAAAGCAAAGGATATCCAATTGACATGAAGCGCGACCCGAATGGTGTTGACAGTTACCCCTATCCCGTGACCTAGTCTAAGACTTAAAGCAAGTCTGACTAGTGTGATTCCTAAATGGACGTGACTGGTATTTTACTGCAAATAGTCAGCAAGCAAATAGACTTTACTTACCGGTAGGTTCAGAAAGAGGGGACCAGAGGGAATTGTTAATAATTTTTACTTCTCGCATGCAACAGATTGACCTTTGAATTGATTAATAAGTATGGATTGATAAGAGAATACTGTCATGAATGATTGGATTCGTAAATCAGCCAACTAATTAACTCTCAGAAACATTAACTGAATTCAACCATCAAAACAATACTAATTGAATAGAACAAAAATAGGCAGGCGGATAAAGAAAGAAATTTACAACTTAAAATTTATTTCTTTATATATATTTACATATTTCAAAGTTGACGATTGATAGTCGATAATTCAGGTGATTAATCTCATTCAGGTAATATCAAAATCAAATAATATATTTACTCATAAATGACTAGCAATGACTAGTAATAGCATCTGATTTGATGAACAAACTTTCCAAAATCAGTTAATAAATAATTATTAGGAAAGAAGTTGGATTGGATTGGTTCTTCTAGCGTTGATTTCAAATTTTAATGACTAGTTTCAACGTTGTTAAATTCTTTTAACTACTCCTACTGTGTTTTACTATTCTATAATGAAGAATCTTAATACATTTTAGTTCTTTTTAGAAATTGCAACTGGTAATAAATAATGGCCTCAAAAGAATTCACTTAAAATTTAGAGGTTTAGGCCTCTTAAAAGAACTCTGATGACAAATGGGGTTTTTATGCCCCCCAAAAGAAATTTGACGTGTTTGGGAGTTTTTGGCCCCCCAAAAGAAAGTCTATTGTTGATATTGTTGAGAATTTGGGGTTTTTAGGCCCCCCAAAAGAAATGATGACGAATGGCAAATTTGGGGTTTTTGGCCCCCAAAAAGAAAGTCTGATGATTTTGGGGTTTTTGGGCCCCAAAAAGAAAGTCTGAAAGTAAAAGGAATTTACTTTACTTTCTTGGATAATGTAATTAAATGAATTTAAAATAAGCTATTAAATGAATTGAATTGAATTTAACATATAAGTTACATTACTGAAAAGTTATTATATCATATTGAATTGGTTATATGAAGACAAAGTGTGTACAACTTACTCTCAAACGTATTAATAAGCGTTATATCAGTAGAGAACTTTCTTTCTTGTTTGGTCTGATAAGTGATTTGGAATTAGTTCTTTTCCTACAAAGATGATGTTCAATAAGTATCTTTTTAGAACATGAGCTTGTTTTAGCATGAGTATGTACAAATTAAATAATATTGACTGACTGACCGAATGAAAGTAATGCAAAGTATGAACTAATTGATGAATTAATTTCCTATTACATGATTAAACATTTAGTAAAATAAATGAATGTATGTGACAGAATAAATTTAACTCACGTTTCGACGATGAATAAGTCCTTGGTTGAAAAAGGTACCAAGCTTCCAAGTAATTTATTATCCTTGTGACCTACTATTCCATCTACTAAATATTATATCAAAAAACATAAACTATAAAAATAAACTGTTACTATTTAATATATTTGTACTGTATCAAAATCTGCTATATCAGTCTGGAAAGACAAAGAAAATTAATATTTCACATTCAGGAGACAACAATGTTATAAGACAATTAAAAATGAAAAATGAAATAAATAAATAAATAAATCCTATTCTAACTCAACTCGGAGGGTATAGAACTCCCCCTTACAACGGTACTACACTAATCACCTAAACATTTCCAATCGTTCCTTCTGCAAAAAGCTGAATCTTCTGTGAGTGAGTGCGTAATCCACCCGTGAGCTGAATAACCCCTCCTTGAATATGTTTATTATATTCGTTGGAGTGAAGTTCATAAATAAGATAAGGGAAATAAAAACGTTATAAAATGAACGTTTATTAAGTTACTTATGGGGAGGATTAGCTAAGATTTTTGAGATCAGTTAACTGTCGGTTCGGTCTAAGATGTAGACACAAACCAAAAATCGGGTTGGCGTTAGAATTTGCGTGCGTTCGAATTTGTGTTCGAATTCCTGAGTAAGTATTAGTAAATATCTGGAACAAGAAGGTTAAAGTGTGTGATGAGAGGATGCAAAAACTCTAGAACAACACTCAACTTATTGTTCATTTGAGAAAGTTTTTCTGATGGATTTTCCTGAGAAACTGCGTCTTGGGAGAAAATTCCAAAGAGAGGTGAATTCCCGCTGAATCGAGAATCAAGACTACAACTGAGATGTTTACGGTGTTGAAATCCCAGTACTAAAATGGCACGGTGGGAACCTGGTACAAAAACGTTGCCCCGGCACTGGAACGGGATGGTGATACCCCAGTACTAAAACAGCCGTGGTATCCCGGTACTAAAACCTTTATAAAGATAAAGAATAGGCATATATTGTTAAATGTGCTCCATAGTGAAAAACTAAAATGGGAATATACTGAAGCGTGGCTTTACTCTTACCCTTGGAGATTTAAAAAAACAATCTCTCCAATAGGGTTGAAGAGTCTTGAAGAGCAGGACTGATAACTCTGCTCTGAATCTGACAAGAATAAAAAGTAGGTAAGACCACGACAGAAACGATGGAGCATGCATACATATCTAGAAAATAAGAAAACTATAATCGATGATCAACATAATTTAATAAGTCTTACTTTTTCAAGATATGTTTCCTTTTCCACAAAGGAGAAATAGTCGTCACAATAATGAGTGTGGGAAATTGGTGGGTATAAGAACCACACACAACATGTTCAATATATATAAAGCTGCGAAATGACTAACTACAGTTTATCATATGCCTAAAAATTGAGAATTTGTAATTTTGGGAAAGAAAACAGTTATGATTAATAAGGGCATCAATAATATAATAATACATGAAAACACCAATGTATAAAATAGCGTTGCACCGTTTTAATACAGATATTAGGGTGAGTCTGGAGCTTCAGGGTGGGCCTGGAGCTGCTGCATGAGCAAACCCCAACACCGAAACCGTTATCGCGATAAATTATTGCCATATAGTTATCGGTAGTTTGGAACAAAAATTATCTCGATACCGATTATCGGGAAAAGATTTTAGCGTATAACAGATAACCCGAAACCGTTATCGCGATAATGCCCACCTATATATATATATATATATATATATAATATATATATATATATATATATATATATATATATATATATATATATATTATATATATATATATATAATTTAAAGACGGCAAAATGTTGATATCGGTAAAGGGTATGCAACACAAATTTTAAACCTATACCGATACTACTCACAAAATTACGAAACCGTATACTGTCAAAAATCGACCGATACAGCGGATACGATACCAGTTATCGTGCAACACTAATGTATATATATATATATATTATTATATAATATATATATATAATATATATATATATATATATAATATATATATATATATAATATCTATATATATATATATACTATATATATATATATATACTAATATATATGGTGGATTTTCTTCTGTGACGAGTTTTTTCACGTAAATTAATGGTACATGAGGGGGTGGTAAGGCTGGGCTTTCTTTCGACTTTTGTCATATTCTTCTGCCTTTCTGTTCCGATACATAACACGCACCTTACCCCCAGTCTCGGGGAAAAGAGGTAGATAAAGAAAGAAAGAAAAAAAAAAGATATATATTATATAATATATATATTTATATAATATTATATATATATATATTATATTATAATATATATATATATATATATATTGCTGGTTCCTTTTTCAGAAATGGTTTCTAGTTTGAAAAATCTTTGTGGATTCCAAGTGGCCATTGGGCATGCTAACGAATTAGAGTTTAAAAAGGAATTTTTAAGATTTTTTCCTCATGGTCCCGAAGATAAATACAAATGGTTTGAGGATGCAGAGAAGAAAGTATCAAGTACATTACAGAAATTTCCTTTTGGACTGAGAGAAAAAATATCTTCACCGGTAGTTTTATGGTGCTCGTTGAGATCTTATAAATGGGCAAAATTTCATGATTTGAAATTTGGTTTGTCCTTCGATTATTGTTACTACTTCCTCAGAAGTTCTTTTTTTACCTCAAAAGGAACGATTAACAAAGAAAAGGCTGCGAGGGAACTGATAAAAGACACTGAAATAAGCTTTTCCATTAGATATTGTATAGCTTGTTATTACTGTTTTTCTGACGTCATTCCTGCTTTATGGGAGCAACTACCAAAAGATGAGAGACCTCAGTTCGTTAATGGAAAATATAGAAATCTTTTAGGTAAAGGAGGAGACCATGTGATGGTTAGGTTATGGAGTCATTTTTTGTTGGGAAAGCACAAAAAGTTATTGGAAGGGGATACTTTTTCATTTTATAAATTTAAGAACTCTTTAGAAAATGAAATTTCATTTAAAAACTGCTTTGAAGAGTTAAATGAATTAGAGAGAGAGAAGGCTGTCAATTTTTCCATAAAAATATTGAGCTACGACCTATTTTGGGAAACTGATATATTTGACCTTCAGTTATATTTACCATTTCAAGTACATATTGAAGAAGTAATATATTTGCTTCGCTATTTAGATGGGAAGCAGGTAATATTTTTACCTCCTCGAGAGTCATTGTATTTTTTATTAAGTTGGCCTTATCAACACATGTTTATGGATACAGTGAATCGATTTTGGGATGTAATATCCAAAAGTGATTTTTGTATGCTGCTTTACGAGATCACAAGGTTGGTGAAGGATCAGTTGTCATATAAGTTTCATGATTATCATCACATTTTAAAATAATTTTGGATACAAAGTCCTTCTCATTTGAAAACATTTTTCTTTCGAATTGAGGGTGATTATTTTTCTAATCCATTATCTATATATGATGATGATGAGTTTGATAGCTTAGGATATGATGATGATGATGAGAATGATGAGTTTGATAGCTCTGTAGATGATGATGATGAGAATGATGAGTTTGATAGCTCTGTAGATGATTATAGAAAAGTTTGCATACTAGGAAAATCATGATTACTTTTTGATTCTTTCCAATCTCGTAATATATTATTTTTTTAATTCCCCTTCATTTACTATTGAGGATGAGGAAATTATACGACTGATTTTTGGAAGCGCAACTTTGGAGGAAAAGTCGCTCATTGTAGAATCAAAAGGACAGGCAATTGGTGCAAGTGCTTTTAGAATTGGTGATCTGAATAGAATAGATTTATTTATCGAATGTTGTGTTCCAAAAGAAAATTTTAATAATTTCAAAAGGAAATTATTATATGATGGATATGCAGATCGTGGTTTATGGGATCTTATTCGTGATGATAAATTGCAACAATTTCAAAATACTCTTAATTGGGCTTTGCCTGGTGATGAGATTAAGGGGAGACTTTATCCTCGGACCCTCTACTTTTTGAAGTCAAAATCAAAATTTTCACATTTTTTTTTTATTATCTAGATTATTAGAAAAATTCCTCCCGAACATCATCATGGTTCGTAATTTATTTTTTAAAAATTCTAAATGGTTTTTTAGATACAGAAATTTATTTAGAGAGGTGTCGAACTAAAAAATTTCAACAATTCCAGTCAAAATTGTAATTCCAGGTTGGCTTAGAGGTTAAAAAAAAGTTTTATTTATAATTATAGAAAATCTATTTTTTTTTCAATATTCTCAACCTCCACCCATCTTACCGGATTTACTCTAGTGCAAATAAATGGATCGAAGCCGGAGCCGGGAACCGGAGCCGGTGCCGGAGCCAGATCCGTGGGTATAAATTTTTTTCAAGAAAAATTTTTTAGGATGAAAAATTTATTCGCCAGAAAACGTACTAAACAATTTTCAAATAGTGCAGAATCCTTAGTCGGATCCGGAACCGGATCCGGAGCGGAGTCGAAGCCAGAGCCGGTGTCGGAGCCGGGAGCCGAAGCCCCCGAGGTATGAATTTTTTCAAAAAATATTTTTTTTAGGTGAAAAAATTTATTGGCCAGAAAGACGTGCTGAACAGTTACAACATAGTGCAGAAGACCTTAGTCGGATCCGGGCAGAAACCGAAGTCATAACCGGACTTCGGAGCCGGATCCGGAACACACGAATCCTTGGTATAGAATTTTTTTCGGGAAATATTTTTTTGGTGAAAAATTATTGTCAGAAGACGGGCCGAACAATTTTCAAATAGTGAGTGCAGAAACCTTTAGCCGGCATTCCGTAGCCGAAGCCGAAGTCAGAGCAGTGTCCTGGATCCGGAATCCGGATCCTGGGTATGAATTTTCTCAGAAAATATTTTTTTAGGCTAAAAATTTATTTCAGAAAGACGTGCCGAGCAATGTTCAAATAGTGTAAAACATTAGTCGGATCCGGAGCCGAAGACAAAGTCGTATCCGGAGCCGCCGGAAACGGAGTCGGATCCTGGTATAATTTTTTTCGGGAAATATTTTTTTGGTGAAAACTTTGTCAGAAGACGTGCGAAACAATTTTCAAATAGTGGCAGAAACCTTAGCCGAATGCGGATCTGAAGCTGAAGTCGGAACCAGCGGCGGATCCGATTAAGGGTATGAATTTTCTCAGAAAATATTTTTTGAGGTGAAAAATTTATTTCAAGAAGACGTGCTGAACAATGTCAAATAGTCTAGAAGCATTAGTCGGATCCGGGGAACCGGAGCCGGATCTGGAGCCTGATTCCTGGGTATGAATTTTTTCGGGAAATATTTTTTTGGGTGAAAAATTTATTTTCCAGAAGACGTGCCGAATAATTTTCAAATAGTGCAGAAAACCTTAGTCGGATCCGGAACCGAAGCTGAAGTCGGAGCCGGAGCCGGATCCAGATCCGGATCCTGGGTAATTGAATTTTTTTCAAACAATATTTTTTTAGGTGAAAAATTTATTTCAAGGAGACGTGCTGAGCAATGTTCCAATAGTGTAGAAACATTAGTCGGATTCCGGAGCCGAAGCCGAAGCCAGAAGCCGTATCCGGATCCTGGGTATAGAATTTTTTTTCGGGAAATATTTTTTTGGTGAAAAAAATTATTGTCCAGAAGACGTGCCGAACAATTTTCAAATAGTGCAGAAACCTTAGTCGAATCCGGAGCCGAACCCGGAGCCGGAGCGGCTTCCGGATTCGATCCGGATCCTGGGTATGAATTTTTTCTTCAGAAAGATTTTTTTGAAGGTGAAAAATCTTATTTCAAGAGACGTGCACTGAGAATTGTTCAAGTAGTGTAGAAACATTAGTCGGATCCGAGCCGAAGTTCGTATCCGGAGCCGGATTTGGAGCCGGATTCTGGGTCGGGAAATCCCCATTTTTTGGTGAAAAATTTATTGTCAGAAGACGTGCCGGAACAATTTTCAAATAGTGCAGAACCCTTAGTCGATCCGGAGCCGACGCTGAAGTCGGAGCCAGATCCGGATTCGGATCCGAATCCTGGGTATGATTTTCTTGCAGAAAATATTTTTTGAGGTGAAAAATTTATTTCAGAAAATGTGGTAAAAATGTTCAAATCGTGTAGAAACATTAGTCGGATCGGAGCCAAAGTCCGGATCCGTATCCGGAGCCGTATCCGGAGCCGGACTGGTATGAATTTTTTTCGGGAAATATTTTTTTTTGGGAAAAATTTATTGTCAAAAGACTTGCCGAACAATTTTCAATAGTGCAGAACACCTTAGCCGGATCCGGAACCGAAGCCGAAGTAAGAGCCGGATCCGGATCCGGACCTGGGTATGAATTTTCTTCAGAAATATTTTTTTTAGTGAAAATTTATTTCAAGAAGAAACGTGCTGAGCAATGTTCAATTAGTGTTAAAGAAACATTAGTCGGATCCGAGCGGAAGCCAAAGTCGTATCCGGAGCCGGATTCTGGGTATGAATTTTTTTCGGAAATATTTTTATGGTGAAAAACTTTGTCAGAAGGCGCGGCCGAACATCTTCAAATAGTGCAGACCTTAGTCGGAGTCGGAAGCCGAAGCTGAAAGTCGGAGCCGGAGCCGGATATCCGAATCCTGGGTATGAATTTTTCTTCAGAAAATATTTTTTGAGGTTGAAAAATTTATTTCAAAGAAGAACGTGCTGAACAATGCATTTCAATAGCCTAGAAACAATTAGTCGGATTCCGAGCGGATCCTGGTACATGAATTATTTTTTCGGGCAATATTTTTTGGTGAAAAATTTAATTTTTAAAAAGACGTGCAGAACAATTTTAAAATAGTGCAGAAACCTTAGTCGTATCCGGAGCCGAAGTCGAATCGAGAAGTCGAAGCCAGATCCGAATACGGATCCGGATCTAGGGTATGAATTTTTTTTCAAGAAATTTATTTTTTAGGTAAAAATTTTCAACAGAAGAAGACGTGCTGAACAATTTTCAAATAGTGTAGAAACATTATCCGGAGCGGGAGCCGTATCCGGAGCCTGATCCGGAGCCTGATCCTGGGTATGAATTTTTTTTGGAAATATTTTTTGTGAAAAATTTAATTTCAGAAGAGGTGCCGAGCAATTTTCAAATAGTGCAGAAACCTTAGTCGGATTCGGAGCCGAAGCCGAAGTCGGATCTGGAGCCGGAATCCTTAGCCGGGATCCGGAGTATGAAATTTTTTCGCAAAATATTTTTTTAGGTAAAAAATTTATTGCCAGGAGACGTGCCTGACAATTGTTTTAAATAGTGCAGAAAATCCTTATGTCGATCCGGAGCCAAAGGTCGAAGTCGAGCCGGATCCGGATCCTGGGTAATATAGTTTTTTTCAATAAATATATTTTAGGTGAAAAATGTATTGTCAAAAGACTTTCTAAACAATTTTAAAATAGTACAGAAACCTTAGTTTGGATCCGGAGCCGGATCTGAAAAGCAATTTTTTGGAACCGGAACCTAGGTATGAAATTTTTCAATAAATATTTTTTAGGTGAAAAATTTATTGCCAGAAAGACGTGCTGAATATTATTTACAAATAAGTTAGAAATCCTTAGCCGGAGCCGAAGCCCGAAGTCGGAGCCAGGAGCTGGATCCTGGGTATGAATCTTTCATTAAATACTTTTTAGGAAAAGATATTGTCAGAAGACGTGCTGAATAATTTTCAAATAGTGCAAATTCCTTAGTCGGATCCGGATCCGGAGTCGGAGCGGGAGCCGAGTGTGAAATTTTTTAGAAAAATATTTTTTAATTTAAAAAAATTATTACCAGAAGACATGCTGAACAATTTTAAAATAGTGCAGAAACCTTAGTCGGCAGTCCAGAGCCAGAAGCCGAAATTCATGTCCACATGCGATTTTGGGGTATAAATTTTTTTTTCCAAAAAATATTTTTAGGTGAAAATATATTACCACAAGAAGGCTCATCAATTTCAAATGTGGAACACCTAGCCGGAGCCGAAAGTCTGAGTAAAATATTGTTTACCGTTTGCGTTGGATATATATATATATATATATTATATTAATATATATATATATATATATATTATATATATGTATATATATATATAATATATATATAATTATATATATATATATATATATATATAGCCTATAAAATAGAATATCTTCAGGGAGGAGACGCGGTAAATCTTTTTGAAATAGCCAATAAATATCCTCAACGTCATATAGATGAATCATACGTCATACCTCTCAAGCCATACCACGTGGGAAAACACAATTTCAAATGCTAATAAGCATAATAAGGATAGCATAATGCTATAAGGTGATGTAACGAATTTTAACAATTTAGAAAATAGTTTTTAAAGATTCTTTGATGTTATAAATTTTTTTTTTATAAAAATGAAATTTTATATATTTAATTTAATATCCGCCTTCCCAGAAAAGAAGGCATCTCGGAACAGATTTCTAATCTAATGCTTCGATATCACTGCTTTGAAACTCGATGCTTATTTAAATCGACAGGAGGGTGGTTGGCACACCTGCTGGGGCTACATGGCATTCTGCTTGGATGCTCTTGGGTTACAGGCGCAACCAACCAAAGTCAAGGACCGCCGAAATGGGCACAACATGCTTTGCGACAAATTTGCATAATAAGACGAAAGAAAAAGTTCCACTCGCGCCAGCAACTCGAACCATCGACCAGCGTCGTCCCAGCGTTAGAAACCATGTACAGGAAGATCTCCCACTAGTCGATCCGCTTTTCACACAGAAAAGAAGACATATCGAACAGTTTCTAATTTACTGCTCGATATCACTGCTTTGAAACTAAGTACTTATTTATCGACAGGAAAGTGGTTGGAACACCTGCTGTGGCTACATGGCATTCTGCTTGGGTGCTCCTGGTTTTACAGAGCTAACGCAACCAAAGCCCAGGACGCCGAAATGGCACAACAATGGCTTGTTGGCGGCAACATTTGCAAATAAGACGAATATAAATTTCACTCAGCGACAGGACTCGAACCATCGACAACAGCGGTCGCCGTTAGACAATGTACCAGGAAGCTCTGTCACTTGTCCGATCCACTTTCCAGAAAAAGATGGCATCTCGGAACAATTTCTTATATATAATGCTTCGAAATCACTGTTTTGAAACTCAGTACTTATTTAAAAGGGGACAGGAGGGTGGTGGAACACCTGCTTGGGGCTACATGGCATTCTGCTTGGGTATTCCCCTGGTACAGAGCAAACCAACCGTCAAAGTCAAAAGAACGCCGAACATGGGCACAACATGCTTGTTTGCAACAAATTTGCAAAAATAGGACAAAGAAAAATTTCACTCGCGCCAGAATTCGAACCATCGACAACAGCGTCGCCGTTAGACATGTCAGGAAGCTCTACCACTAGTCCGAACCCCCTTCCCAGAAAAGAAGGCATATCGAACAGTTTTCTAATCTTCCTGCTCCGATACCTACTGGCTTTGAAATCGGTCTTTTTAAATCGACAGGAAGGTGGTTGGAGAACACCTGCTGGGGCTACATGGCCTTCTGCTTGGGTGCTCTTAGGGTTACAGGAGCAACCAACAAAGTAAAGCAACGCCCGAAATTGGCTGAGAATTGTTGATAGGGAAAAAATTTGCAAATAATAAGTGAAAGAATAAAAATTTCACTCGTGCGCCAGGACTCGAAACCAATCGACAACAGCGCGCCGTTTAGACAATGTGCAGTAGGTCAAACCACTAGTTCCGATCCCCTACCTCAGAAAAAAGAAAGGCATCTCGGAAAAAGTTTTTCTATCCTCCTGCTTCGATATCACTGCTTTGAAACTCGTAATTATTTAAATCCATGGAGGGTGCTTGACCCCTATATCATATATATATTTA
>JABUQX010030900.1:2500-30000 GCA_015478945.1 Trachelipus rathkii
TTTCGCAGCCGCGTTCGTGGATCATTTTGGATTTATTAAAGATTTAATTTTGTAATATAAATTTATTTTGGTACTATTTTCTATGTTCTAGTTCTTTTCAAGTACTAAAAGTACTATTCTTGTAATATTATTCTTGTGAATATTTTATTATTTATTTAGGATAAAAACTAATATTTTATAGGTTAATTAAAGCTCATTTCTTAAAAGTTTAATAAGTAGAAATTGAAATTGGAAAAAATAGAAATAGAATATTAATAGAAAAATCTTTGAACTCACTCATAGAAAACTCCAAAAAATATATTTTTACATAAAGCCGTTTACGTTTTAGCATTTATGCTCACGAAACGTAAGAAATGCTAGAGTTTGCGTTCGATTTTGTCAAGCAGCGCAAAATCGTGACAAATGCTCACCAAGCGTATGGACTTTCCTGGTCAGCCTCTAGAAGAGCCACAATCCATATCTCAAAAACTACAACAGCTACCAGGAAAAGGAATACATTGCTGGAATGCTGGTCCAATTTTAGTGCGGAAAATGAAAAAAAAAAAAAAAAAAATCTCAAAAACTACAATAGCTACAGCGAAAAGGAATACATTTTTGGAATCCTCGTAAAATTTTGGATAGGAAATTGTAAAAAAAATAAAAAAATAAAAAAAATTATTGTTAATAATTATAGTAATATGATTAGAAGGCCTATTTAGAGACCTTTTATTGGTTACTCGTTAAAATAAATAGACTCTATTAAATTTTGCTTTTTTTAACTAAAGAATACCCCAAGGGTATACCGCACCGATGGCAGGAGTCGGGGTCTCTCGGCCTTCCGGGGAACTACGGGGTAGGACTAATTCCCCCCCTCCGGGGAGGGTCTCCGGAACCCCCGCTCTTTGGTATTTGGGTGTCGCGGGGGTTCCTCCGCCCCTCCCCTACGGGGTATGGAAAACGTCCCCCCTGTGTTCCCCGTCGGCTCGAGCCCCTACATTGCCGTGTAATACCTTTACAAATAATATATATATATACTATGTCCCAGCACCCCCCCAAAAAAAAGCCAATTTTATGTTTAATTTTTTTTTTTTTTACATTTTCCTAACCAAAATTTTACAAGGATTCCAAAAATGTATTTCATTTCCGGTAGTTGGAATGATTGAGTAATGATTTTTTTTTTTTTTACAGTTTCCTTGGTAAAAAATTTTGCCAGGATTCCAACAATTTATTGAGTCACAGTAGCTGTTGTAGTTTTTGAGATATGGATTGTTGCTCTTCTAGAGATCTAGTAAGAATTTCCTTAATTCTGTAAGATTGATATTCCCGTGCTTGCCGAATTCAGCACCTTCTTACGAAAATATAAGCATTCAAGATGGTGGCATGGTAGGTCAGTTTGAATTGATGTTTCATTCAATAAATTAGCTTTAAATTTAATTTCTTTCAAATCATAAACTCCGTCACAATAGTTGATCAGTTATTTGTAATATAAACATCTTTATATTTTTTATTTTGTTTACTCCAAAACCGTGCTCCATCACAGCAGCTTATTCAATTGTTTATAAACAAAAAGTGATTTTTATGAGAAATCGCGTTCGTTTAATGCACAATTCGT
The DNA here is from genome assembly GCA_015478945.1 of Trachelipus rathkii. Lineage (NCBI taxonomy): Eukaryota > Metazoa > Arthropoda > Malacostraca > Isopoda > Trachelipodidae > Trachelipus > Trachelipus rathkii. The sequence goes on from JABUQX010030900.1 coordinate 4,092, forward strand.
GTTAAAAAACTGGGTATAAGCATTTCTTATCGAGCGTAAGCACAAATTACAAAAACGAAAACGGTCTAAATTGAGTTCCTGCTGGCATATTATGACTCATAATTTGACAAATTATAAGTCATGCTCTTTTTGGACTTCTTTATGAAAAGTTGTGACGGCACGATTATTTTTAACAACGTCATAAATTTCATGATCCCCCTAAGTAAGCCCCAGCCTGGAATAGGCTAGATTATATCAGTAAATGTTGACTCTAGAATTTTTTTTTCATCTCATGAAAAATATTTAAATAGAACTTCAAATAATGCCTTGTTATTTGTTAAGTGCTCCATCAATCGCATAAAAATTCTTATAATAGAACTTCAAATAATGCCTTGTGATTGGCTAAAGTGCTCCACCGCCGATCAATGATAAAAATAATTAATTGATCACAGATAATTATTATATTAATACGCTATGATACTGTCATCAATCATAATTATTTTGTGTTATAAATATAAGAAACATTTTTGGGTGATTTGGGAATGTGGCTTACCAGACTCATTTGTTATAACCTTTTTTTTGATTGATTATTACCAAAATTTTGAGTTGGCAAAAATATTTTATTTTGAAAATTTTTTGTTTCCATTTTATGATTAAATGAAACTATATGTTGATGTTACAATTGCAACAAAAATATTTATTATTTTTTTTTATGTTTATAAAGGGGCGAGTAATTATATATATATATATATATATATATATATATATATATATATATATATATATATATATATATATATATATATATATATATATATATATATATATATATATATATATATATATATATTTATATATATATGCATAATATATATATATATATATATATATAGTGATATATATATATGACTCATGTCGATTATCCTCTTGCAGTTAAGCTCAAGCTATTTTTTTAAAAATCTACGTAGTCGAATAAAGTGTTAAAAGCTCTCTTGGTGACACATACGTATTTTTTTGTTTATCACAAATTGTATAATTTACAAATTATGAATTTAAAAGTAAATTTTAAGATTTTTGATATAAAATAAAAAACAATTAAATTTTAATATTTTTGGTTTATGGCTATGGCCTCCGACCTTTCATTATATATATATATATATATATATATATATATATATATATATATATATATATATATATATATATATATATATATATATATATATATATATATATATATATATATATATATATATATATATATATATATATATATATATATATATATATATATATATATATATTATATATCTATATATATATATCTATATATATATAACTCTTTACTGCTATAGCACATATATATATATATATAGAAGTTCTTTTAAATATACTAAACTAGTATATATATATATATATATATATATATATATATATATATATATATATATATATATATATATATATAACCGGCGCGGCGGGCGGCGGGCGGCTGGCAGGTCTCGGGGTTAAACGAACGAAGTTGCCAGAACTTGCGGCAAACTAACGAAATTGGATAGCAAAATGTGACGTCATACGTAAAAAACACTCATGAACACACATGAATATGAAAGTAATCCAGGAGAGTAACTAAGGAAAGTACGGGAATATGGAAAGTACCAGGAAAGTAACTCAGGAACGTACGTGAACGATGCAAAGTATCCAGAAACGTAGCTAGGTGCTAAAAAGTACTAAAAATATATCAAAAGTGCTAAAAATGCATAAAATATATCGAAAAGGCTAAAAAAGGGCCAAAAATCATAAAAAAATACCGATAGGTTGCCAGATTTACCGAGTAAACTAATGAAATTGCAGGAAAAATGCTAAAAAGTTTCAAAAAGGTTCAGGAAAGTAGCTGAATACTAGAAAGTCGCTGAAAAGTGCCAAAAATGATATATATATATATATATATATATATATATATATATATATATATATATATATATATATATATATATATATATATATATATATATATATATATATATATATATATATATATATATCGACAGGTTGCCATATTTAGCTACAAATCTGGCACCTGCCGATGGTGAGGTATACACTACTAGTGTGTTTCTAATTCATTTTAACAAAGAAATAATTTCTATCAATTTGTTTGTACATTTCATAATCCTTTTAATTTCATTATAGAACTTAAGATAATCTTTTTCCTTTTAGAATCAAATCATTTTCCAATAAGGATGGTCTTGGTGGTGCATCGTCCCCGAATTGTTTTAGTATCTGGAAAAGTGAGTTCATGTTTAGGGATTTGGATACAGTATAATAGTTTTTAGTATTTTTATTATTGTTTTTTAAGAATTTATAATAACAACACTTAAATTATGCCTTCCAAATGAAGAAATGAAAAAAGTTTTTCCATGTAATTTTTTGCTAGTGAATATTCTTATGTATAAAAACAAATTAATTATTTAAATTTTTGTGTTGATGTAAATTGAATATAGAATATTTTAAATTAATATTTAATTTGTTATGTATAGTACATTAGAATTGCTATTTATGAATAGATTATTTTCAAATACTTGAAAATCCATTTTTTTTTAATCTGGTATCCAGAGCGGTGTATCAAATGTGATATCTAAGTTGAATACTTTCTATAAATCTCTCTACATTTTGAATACTATCTATAGATCTCTAAATTTTTTAAATACTTTTAATATATCTCTTAATTTTTAGTACTTTCAATAAATCTTTAAATTTTAGTACTCTATAAATCTAAATTTTTAGTACTTTCTATAAATCTTAATTTTAATACTTTCTATAAATCAATAAATTTTGAGTACTTTCTAAAAATCACCTAAATTTTGAATACTTTCTATAAATCTCTACATTTCACAGTACTTTCAATAAATCTAAATTTTGAGTACTTTCAATAAATCTCTCAAATCTTTAATTGCTACAAATCTCTAATATTTGAACACATTCATAAATCTAAATTTTAATTACTTTCTATTAATCTCTGAAATTTTGAGTACTCTAAAATATTTTTTGAAAGGTAACTAATGATCATAAATGTCTTATATTTCATCTAATTGCAATAATATTTAATAATATATCTATGATTTGCCTTAAATTTTATATAATAAATAATAATGAGCACTTTTCAATACAATCTAATGATAACGAATATTTAATTTACGATTTAATTAAATTTTCTGTGACATTCAATGATAAATAAAAATCATTGCTAGATACAATAACATAAACAATGGTGTTTAAAAAAATATTATTTATGTGCTAAAAACAATTCGTACCTCTTCATACAATGATAAAGTAAGAGGTATATAAGCAATAATGAAAATTAGTTGTATTATTATTATTATTATTATTATTATTATTATTATTATTATTATTATTATTATTATTATTATTATTATTATTATTATTATTATTATTAAATTATTATTATTATTATTATTATTATTATTATTATTATTATTATTATTATTATTATTATTATTATTATTATTATATTATATTATTAATATTATTATTATTATTATTTTTATTATTTTTATTATTTTTATTATTTTTATTATTTTTATTATTTTTATTATTTTTATTATTATTATTTTTTTTATTATTTTTTATTATTATTATTATTATTATTATTATTATTATTATTATTATTATTATTATTATTATTATTATTATTATTATTATTATTATTATTATTATTATTATTATCGACGTTGGTGAGGTCATTAGAAATAGTTTTACAACTGTTGTTAGTTACTCTTGCTGTCAATTAAAATAAATTTTAATTAATATTAATGGAAATAAATTTTCTGTAGCAGCTGTTGCGGTAATTATAGATTAGGGTTTCCCGACGCACCAAGTGCGGTGCGTGGTGCTCTGCGGTGCGGTACAATTCCAGTGTCCCGATGCGGTGCGGTGCGATGCGGTGCGGTGCGGCGCGGCGCGGGGGGGTGCAGTGCGGTGCGGTGCGGTGCGGTGCGGTGCGGTGCGGTGCTATGTGGTGCGTGATGCGCTTATTCTGCGGTGCGCAAAATTTCGGTGCTAGGCCAACTCTACTATGGATGTATTAGTTAGCATTGGAAGTTAAGAAAGTTAAAAAGAATAGTAATAATTGCAGGAGTAGTGTTGGAAAGATTAGGGTTTGTTTTTACTATACTTTTTTACTATACTCTACCCTTAGGTACTGTTATTACTTCAGAAATCTTCCCATAATTGCATTTAGTAGATGCTGGAATAGAGATCTCTCTAGCCGTCTAACTGTTGTATATTATTACAAAAGACATTATTCCTCTGAACTCTTTAATTATATCTCCTTCGAAGATAGCCCGTACTACTTGTCTATTTACAAAGTCTTATCCTTTTTCTGTCTAATTCTCTTAACCCAGTGATCCCAGTGACCCCAGTGACCCCAGTGACCCCAGATTTAATTTGCTTTGCTTATTTTTTTCTGTTCTCTATTTATGAAATAATCATACTTCAATCTTTTATTTCCTCCAATTTCTTTTAAATAGCATCTCCAACTTCTTTTGAATAGCATCCTCAACTTCTTTTGAATAGCATCACCAACTTCTTTTGAATAGCATCTCCAACTTCTTTTGAATAGCAGTTTTCATGACATTTGGATTAAATAGCATCTCCAACTTCTTTTGAATAGCATCTCCAACTTTTTTAGTATTTAATCTAGGGAACCTTACAAACTATTTGGGTCTAACAAGTAAACGTAAGACCAGTTTGAATAATGCCTCTGATTATTATTATTATTATTATTATTATTATTATTATTATTATTATTATTATTATTATTATTATTATTATTATTATTATTATTATTATTATTATTATTATTATTATTATTATTATTATTATTATTATTATTATTATTATTATTATTATTATTATTATTATTATTATTATTATTATTATTATTATTAATGCAACTAATGCGATATGGGGCAGGTTTGGATTTATGCAACTGTGGATAGGGATCCTGACAAAAGGTTTCACGCCAGTCTAGGCTAGGCAGCAAGAGTAATTCAGAAGACTGTTTTAAAAACTCAAATAAAGCTACGCGATTATAATGACTAGCATCTCCAACTTCTTTTGAATAGCATCTCCAATTTCTATTAAATAGCATCTCCAACTTCTTTTGAATAGCATCTCCAACTTCTTTTGAATAGCATCTCCAATTTCTATCAAATAGCATCTCCAACTTCTTTTGAATAGCATCTCCAACTTCTTTCGAAAAGCATCTTCACCTTCTTTTGAATAGCATCTCTAATTTCTATTAAATAGCATCTCCAACTTCTTTCGAAAAGCATCTCCAACTTCTTTTGAATAGCATCTCCAATTTCTATCAAATAGCATCTCCAACTTCTTTTGAATAGCATCTCCAACTTCTTTTGAATAGCATCTCCAACTTCTTTTGAATAGCATCTCCAACTTCTTTTGAATAGCATCTCCAACTTCTTTTGAATAGCATCTCCAATTTCTATTAAATAGCATCTCCAACTTCTTTTGAATAGCATCTCCAACTTCTTTTGAATAGCATCTCCAACTTCTTTTGAATAGCATCTCCAATTTCTATTAAATAGCATCTCCAACTTCTTTTGAATAGCATCTCCAACTTCTTTTGAATAGCATCTCCAACTTCTTTTGAATAGCATCTCCAATTTCTATTAAATAGCATCTCCAACTTCTTTTGAATAGCATCTCCAACTTCTTTTGAATAGCATCTCCAACTTCTTTTGAATAGCATCTCCAACTTCTTTTGAATAGCATCTCCAACTTCTTTTGAATAGCATCTCCAATTTCTATTAAATAGCATCTCCAACTTCTTTTGAATAGCATCTCCAACTTCTTTTGAATAATAGCATCTCCAATTTCTATTAAATAGCATCTCCAACTTCTTTTGAATAGCATCTCCAACTTCTTTTGAATAGCATCTCCAACTTCTTTTGAATAGCATCTCCAACTTCTTTTGAATAGCATCTCCAATTTCTATTAAATAGCATCTCCAACTTCTTTTGAATAGCATCTCCAACTTCTTTTGAATAGCATCTCCAACTTCTTTTGAATAGCATCTCCAACTTCTTTTGAATAGCATCTCCAACTTCTTTTGAATAGCATCTCCAATTTCTATTAAATAGCATCTCCAACTTCTTTTGAATAGCATCTCCAACTTCTTTTGAATAGCATCTCAATTTCTTTTGAAAAGCATCTCCAACTTCTTTTGAATAGCATCTCCAACTTCTTTTGAATAGCATCTCCAACTTCTTTTGAATAGCATCTCCAATTTCTATTAAATAGCATCTCCAACTTCTTTTGAATAGCATCTCCAACTTCTTTTGAATAGCATCTCCAACTTCTTTTGAATAGCATCTCCAATTTCTATTAAATAGCATCTCCAACTTCTTTTGAATAGCATCTCCAACTTCTTTTGAATAGCATCTCCAATTTCTATTAAATAGCATCTCCAACTTCTTTTGAAAAGCATCTCCAACTTCTTTTGAATAGCATCTCCAACTTCTTTTGAATAGCATCTCCAACTTCTTTTGAATAGCATCTCCAACTTCTTTTGAATAGCATCTCCAATTTCTATTAAATAGCATCTCCAACTTCTTTTGAATAGCATCTCCAACTTCTTTTGAATAGCATCTCCAACTTCTTTTGAATAGCATCTCCAATTTCTATTAAATAGCATCTCCAACTTCTTTTGAATAGCATCTCCAACTTCTTTTGAATAGCATCTCCAACTTCTTTTGAATAGCATCTCCAACTTCTTTTGAATAGCATCTCCAACTTCTTTTGAATAGCATCTCCAACTTCTTTTGAATAGCATCTCCAACTTCTTTTGAATAGCATCTCCAACTTCTTTTGAATAGCATCTCCAACTTCTTTTGAATAGCATCTCCAATTTCTATTAAATAGCATCTCCAACTTCTTTTGAATAGCATCTCCAACTTCTTTTGAATAGCATCTCCAACTTCTTTTGAATAGCATCTCCAATTTCTATTAAATAGCATCTCCAACTTCTTTTGAATAGCATCTCCAACTTCTTTTGAATAGCATCTCCAATTTCTATTAAATAGCATCTCCAACTTCTTTTGAATAGCATCTCCAACTTCTTTTGAATAGCATCTCCAACTTCTTTTGAATAGCATCTCCAATTTCTATTAAATAGCATCTCCAACTTCTTTTGAATAGCATCTCCAACTTCTTTTGAATAGCATCTCCAACTTCTTTTGAATAGCATCTCCAATTTCTATTAAATAGCATCTCCAACTTCTTTTGAATAGCATCTCCAACTTCTTTTGAATAGCATCTCCAACTTCTTTTGAATAGCATCTCCAATTTCTATTAAATAGCATCTCCAACTTCTTTTGAATAGCATCTCCAACTTCTTTTGAATAGCATCTCCAACTTCTTTTGAATAGCATCTCTAACTTATACGCTGTGTCAGTTGCGAAGTCAGTTGGACTTGATGATACAACATAACGACAATAATAAAACAAAACGCTTCGGTTGACACTTGTTTCAGCTCCAATTTCTATTAAATAGCATCTCCAACTTCTTTTGAATAGCATCTCCAACTTCTTTTGAATAGCATCTCCAACTTCTTTTGAATAGCATCTCCAATTTCTATTAAATAGCATCTCCAACTTCTTTTGAATAGCATCTCCAATTTCTATTAAATAGCATCTCCAACTTCTTTTGAATAGCATCTCCAATTTCTATTAAATAGCATCTCCAACTTCTTTTGAATAGCATCTCCAACTTCTTTTGAATAGCATCTCCAACTTCTTTTGAATAGCATCTCCAACTTCTTTTGAATAGCATCTCCAACTTCTTTTGAATAGCATCTCCAATTTCTATTAAATAGCATCTCCAACTTCTTTTGAATAGCATCTCCAACTTCTTTTGAATAGCATCTCCAATTTCTATTAAATAGCATCTCCAACTTCTTTTGAATAGCATCTCCAACTTCTTTTGAATAGCATCTCCAATTTCTATTAAATAGCATCTCCAACTTCTTTTGAATAGCATCTCCAACTTCTTTTGAATAGCATCTCCAATTTCTATTAAATAGCATCTCCAACTTCTTTTGAATAGCATCTCCAACTTCTTTTGAATAGCATCTCCAATTTCTATTAAATAGCATCTCCAACTTCTTTTGAATAGCATCTCCAACTTCTTTTGAATAGCATCTCCAATTTCTATTAAATAGCATCTCCAACTTCTTTTGAATAGCATCTCCAACTTCTTTTGAATAGCATCTCCAATTTCTATTAAATAGCATCTCCAACTTCTTTTGAATAGCATCTCCAACTTCTTTTGAATAGCATCTCCAATTTCTATTAAATAGCATCTCCAACTTCTTTTGAATAGCATCTCCAACTTCTTTTGAATAGCATCTCCAATTTCTATTAAATAGCATCTCCAACTTCTTTTGAATAGCATCTCCAACTTCTTTTGAATAGCATCTCCAATTTCTATTAAATAGCATCTCCAACTTCTTTTGAATAGCATCTCCAACTTCTTTTGAATAGCATCTCCAATTTCTATTAAATAGCATCTCCAACTTCTTTTGAATAGCATCTCCAACTTCTTTTGAATAGCATCTCCAACTTCTTTTGAATAGCATCTCCAATTTCTATTAAATAGCATCTCCAACTTCTTTTGAATAGCATCTCCAACTTCTTTTGAATAGCATCTCCAATTTCTATTAAATAGCATCTCCAACTTCTTTTGAATAGCATCTCCAACTTCTTTTGAATAGCATCTCCAATTTCTATTAAATAGCATCTCCAACTTCTTTTGAATAGCATCTCCAACTTCTTTTGAATAGCATCTCCAATTTCTATTAAATAGCATCTCCAACTTCTTTTGAATAGCATCTCCAACTTCTTTTGAATAGCATCTCCAATTTCTATTAAATAGCATCTCCAACTTCTTTTGAATAGCATCTCCAACTTCTTTTGAATAGCATCTCCAACTTCTTTTGAATAGCATCTCCAATTTCTATTAAATAGCATCTCCAACTTCTTTTGAATAGCATCTCCAACTTCTTTTGAATAGCATCTCCAACTTCTTTTGAATAGCATCTCCAATTTCTATTAAATAGCATCTCCAACTTCTTTTGAATAGCATCTCCAACTTCTTTTGAATAGCATCTCCAACTTCTTTTGAATAGCATCTCCAATTTCTATTAAATAGCATCTCCAACTTCTTTTGAATAGCATCTCCAACTTCTTTTGAATAGCATCTCCAACTTCTTTTGAATAGCATCTCCAACTTCTTTTGAATAGCATCTCCAACTTCTTTTGAATAGCATCTCCAATTTCTATTAAATAGCATCTCCAACTTCTTTTGAATAGCATCTCCAACTTCTTTTGAATAGCATCTCCAACTTCTTTTGAATAGCATCTCCAATTTCTATTAAATAGCATCTCCAACTTCTTTTGAATAGCATCTCCAACTTCTTTTGAATAGCATCTCCAACTTCTTTTGAATAGCATCTCCAATTTCTATTAAATAGCATCTCCAACTTCTTTTGAATAGCATCTCCAACTTCTTTTGAATAGCATCTCCAACTTCTTTTGAATAGCATCTCCAATTTCTATTAAATAGCATCTCCAACTTCTTTTGAATAGCATCTCCAACTTCTTTTGAATAGCATCTCCAACTTCTTTTGAATAGCATCTCCAATTTCTATTAAATAGCATCTCCAACTTCTTTTGAATAGCATCTCCAACTTCTTTTGAATAGCATCTCCAACTTCTTTTGAATAGCATCTCCAATTTCTATTAAATAGCATCTCCAACTTCTTTTGAATAGCATCTCCAACTTCTTTTGAATAGCATCTCCAACTTCTTTTGAATAGCATCTCCAACTTCTTTTGAATAGCATCTCCAATTTCTATTAAATAGCATCTCCAACTTCTTTTGAATAGCATCTCCAACTTCTTTTGAATAGCATCTCCAACTTCTTTTGAATAGCATCTCCAATTTCTATTAAATAGCATCTCCAACTTCTTTTGAATAGCATCTCCAACTTCTTTTGAATAGCATCTCCAACTTCTTTTGAATAGCATCTCCAATTTCTATTAAATAGCATCTCCAACTTCTTTTGAATAGCATCTCCAACTTCTTTTGAATAGCATCTCCAACTTCTTTTGAATAGCATCTCCAACTTCTTTTGAATAGCATCTCCAACTTCTTTTGAATAGCATCTCCAACTTCTTTTGAATAGCATCTCCAATTTCTATTAAATAGCATCTCCAACTTCTTTTGAATAGCATCTCCAACTTCTTTTGAATAGCATCTCCAACTTCTTTTGAATAGCATCTCTAACTTATACGCTGTGTCAGTTGCAAGTGGGTCAGGTCGAAAATTCCTGTGAGTGGAGTCGGAGTCGGAGTCGAAAATTCCTGTGTAAGTGGAGTCGGAGTCGGAGTCGGAGTCGGAGTCGAAAGTTTATGGAACCATTATTATTATTATTATTATTATTATTATTATTATTATTATTATTATTATTATTATTATTATTATTATTATTATTATTATTATTATTATTATTATTATTATTATTATTATTATTATTATTATTATTTATATTACTATTATTATTATTATTATTGTTATTATTATTATTATTATTATTATTATTATTATTATTATTATTATTATTATTATTATTATTATTATTATTATTATTATTATTATTATTATTATTATTATTATTATTAATTAAAAATGTCGTTATAATTTTAGGAAAGGGAAGTTTCATTTTGTTTCTTGCAAATTTTTTATATATATATATATATATATATATATATATATATATATATAACATATATATATATATATATATATATATATATATATATATATATATATATATATATATATATATATATATATATATATATATATATATATATATATATATATATATATATATATATATATATATATATATATATATATATATATATATATATTAGTGATGGACCGGATGTCAAAATTTGACTGTTTGCGGATGCGGATGCGGATGCGGATCTTAAAGTAGATGAGGATGCGGATGCGGATGCGGATGCGGATGTTTACTCTTTGAAGTTTGAATTAAAAATTATATATATATATATATATATATATATATATATATATATATATATATATATATATATATATATATATATAATATATATATATATATATATATATATATATATATATATATATATATATATATATATATATATATATATATATATATATTTTTCTCTATTACTTTTTTATTAAATACCGGATTTTTATATATATATATATATATATATATATATATATATATATATATATATATATATATATATATATATATATATATATATATATATATATATATATATATATATATATATATATTTACAGCTGTCACCACCACTCACGGGCAGAGCCCTATTCAGGGAGGGGGTGTTGCACGCCAAAATTTCATCCGCTAGCGCAAATTACGCAGATGAGCACAGACGCAGGCTTTAAAGTGAGGGAGATTAAATTCAGCAGGAAACACAGAAGATGGAAGAGAATTTCACAAAACAGTGTGGCTGCAAAGAGGGAAGCATCACAAAGAGCAATCTTGGCATTGAAAAATCTACACAAAACTCGTGCACAGACAGCACCCCTTGTGCTAGGAGGGCATCGTAAAGGTGGTGGTACGTGAATGGTAAAGTTCCCTCGAACACCTGTCGCTGCGGTACCTATAGAAAAGAGATAAAGTACGCTAAAAGTACAACATCGAGGCCGCAAAGATAGAGGGTCAAGTGAACTGGAAAGTACAGAACAGTTTTGGCCCTTTGACCCTATCCAAAAGCCGGGTGAAACCAGAGCCCCCCCAGATATGAGAACAGTACTCCATACAAGGGCGGATGAGACCCTTGTATAGCTAGAGTAACTGAGAAGAGGAAAAAAAGTCTCGCAGTCTAAACAGAACTCCCAGTTTCTATGAGGCCGCCCTAGCAACCGTTGTGATGTGAGGTTTCCAAGACATTTTTTTGTTTATGTTAAGGCCAAGGATGTTTATATTGTCAACAGGAGAGACGAGAGAACCATCGAAAGATATAGGAAAGTTAGAAGGGGTTTTAGAGAGGGAGATTTGTAGAAGTTGAGTTTAAAAATTGAATTTCAGAAAGGTTGAGACGACGACCCCATCAGGAAATTCTATCCAGATCAGCGAGGATAGAATCGGAAGGTTAAGACGAGAGGCAATTCTAGAAGTAAAAGTAGAATTGAAATGAGTTGAAGAGCGAAGGGTCGAGTCATCGGCATATGAGTGGATAGAGTTAGATGTGCAGGTGAGAAGATCATTAATGAAAAGTAAGAATAAAGTAGGAGAAAGACCGAACCCTGAGGAACACCACTATTGACAGAAAAAAGAAGTCGCTCCATCAACCACAGCCGATATTGAGCGACTTGAAAGAAAGCTAGACAAAATTAAGCAAAGAGAAGGAGGAAACCCAAAGGATGGGAGCTTGGAGAGCAGTGACGCGTGCCATACCCGGTCAAATGCTTTGGATATGTCATGCGCCACCACGCAAGTCTCCCAGTAGTTCCTAAGAGCGGAAAACCATAAATCGGTTAAATAGGAAAGTATATCGCCAGTAGACCTTGAACGCCGAAAGCCGTACTGGCGATCGGAAAGGAGAGAATGAGATTCCAGATGGTCTAAGAAGTGAGAGTTAAGAAGGGTTTCAAAGATCTTAGATAGAATACAAGTGAGAGCTAGCTATAGGGCGATAGTTAGAAGGATCAGAGAGGCTTCCTTTTTTCGGAATAGGTTGGACATGTGCGTGCTTCCAACACTGAGGGAAAGTGCTAGTATTGAGACATAGAGAATATAGTTGAACGAGGGCGGGGTCAGCACGTAAGCACATTCCCTCAAAACTCGGGGAGGAATGCCATCCGAGCCACCCGCCTTCCTAACGTTCATAGATCTCAGGAGCCCATGCACCCGATCAAGTGTGATCTCAGGCAAAGACATAGGACACCTGAGAGGAGAAGGAGGAGGAAGAGGAATGCCAGAATCGTCCAGGGTTGAGTTAGAGGAAAATAGGAGGCCGAAGAGATTGGCCTTTTCAGTTGGAGAGTTAGCAACAGAGCCATCAGATCGAATAAGAGGAGGAAAGGCAGATTTACAGAAGTTGTTAGAGATGTTTTTGGCAAGAGGCCAGAAAGATTTGTCAGTAGGAGAACCAAGAAGGTTAGCGCACTTTCGTTTGATGAAAGCCCGCTTTGCTCGTCGAAGAGTATCCCTGCAACGATTTACATATATATATATATATATATATATATATATATATATATATATATATATATATATATATATATATATATATATATATATATATATATATATATATATATATATATATATATATATATATATATATATATATATATGGTATGCTCGTTAGAAAAAAGCGCTCTTTGCGGATAAATATATATATATATATATATATATATATATATATATATATATATATATATATATATATATATATATATATATATATATATATATATATATATATATATATATATAAAAAATAATAAATATATATATAATATATACATACACTTAATAATAATAAAATATATATATATATAATATATGTTTAACATATAACTGTTGGTATAACCTATATATAATAATATATATCATTATAATATAATAATAATAATAATACTCTTTACAGATAATATAGATATGTATATATATATAACTATATATAACTATAATAATATATATATATATATATATAATAATATATAATATAATATAATATATATATAATAATAATAATTATAATAATAATAATATATATATATACAGAAATCGAAATTCAAAATTACAATTATTCCCATAAACTCCCATGATAAAGATGCCAAATAATATTTATTTTATATGCATTTAATCAAATGCAGAAAACATCCGCAACATCCTCATTTTTCAAAAGAGGATGCGGATGCGGATGCGGATGTGCCGTTAAGTGAGGATGCGGATGCGGATGCGGATGTCAATTTAGGTGCGGATGTTCCGCAAATGCGGATGCGGATGCGGATGTCATGTCAATAACATATATATATATATATATATATATATATATATATATATATATATATATATATATATATATATATATATATATATATATATATATATATATATATATATATATTTATATATATATATATATATATATATATATATATATATATATATATATATATATATATATATATATATATATACAGGGTGTCTCAAAAAAATGTACTAACACATTGACTGCTTTTTTGTTTTTTCAGGTGTAACTACTGTAACAGAATGGCAGGAGATCAACTTAGCTTTGAAGAGAGAAAGTTTGTCCTTAACGCCACGGAAGTGCAAAGACGGTTCAGAAGGGAGTTCGATAAACCGCCACCAACGCACCGGACCATTGCCCGCATCAGAGAGAAATTTGAAGCAGATGGAACCGTTCACAACGTCAGCAAGAAACGTTCTGGACGACCATGGACATCCACCAACCCTGCAAAGGAAGAGCAGGTACAGGAAACCCTCATCCGATCCCCACAGAAATCTCTACGACAAACGGCTCGGGAGACACATCTCAAAAGATAGCGTCCATCGCATCTTGAAGCGTCTACACTGGAAATGCTACATACCAAGACTACTCCATGCTCTCAATGAAGACGATCCGGACCGGAGACTTCAATTTTGTGAATGGTACCTGGCTAAATGTACAGAAGATGCAGGGTTTTCACACAAAATTGTCTGGAGCGATGAGGCTACCTTTAAATTAAATGGCTCGATTAATCGCCATAATTGTACCTACTGGGGTCCTGTAAATCCCCATGTTAAAGCTGAACACCATTTAAACCTACCAGGGGTAACTGTGTGGTGTGGGATTTCAGCATTGGGCATCATAGGACCATTTTTAACGGAGCGGTTGATGGGGACAGGTACCTAACCTTGCTGCAGGAGTCGGTCGGTCCACACATTGACGAGATGTTTGGTGATAACGACGTGATTTACTTTCAGCAAGATGGAGCACCTCCACTACCATCGCGATGTAAGAGCTCACCTCGATGCAGCATTTCCAAACACATGGATAGAACGAAGGGGTAGATACCATGCGCGTTCCCCAGATCTCACGCCAATGGACTTCTTTTTATGGGAATACCTCAAGGACAGAGTTTATCGCTCAAAACCAAGAAATAAATGCATTGAAATTGGAAATCGAAAGACAATGTCGCGACATTTGCAAAAGGGGTAGTATTGTCACTTGCGACTCCATTGGTTCGCGTTATCAGCTGTGTCTGAACAATGGCGGTCATCATTTTGAACATTTGCGAACATGATTCTTTAAATACATGTATGTTCTGTAATTCAAGCCTTTAAATTTGTCACTATGTTCATAAATAAAGTTTGTATAGTCTTTCAAAGTGTTAGTACATTATTTTGAGACACCCTGTATATATATATATATATATATATATATATATATATATATATATATATATATATATATATATATATATATATATATATATATATATATATATATATATATATATATATATATATATATATATATATATATATATATATATATATATATATATACTATATATATATATATATATATATATATATATATATATATATATATATATATATATATATATATATATATATATATATATATATATATATATATATATATATATCGACAAGTAATTAAGTATATGATTTTAACTTTTTAAGTACTCTTGAAACTGAAAGTATTAAACTGTTAATTTTATAATGGCTGTTTTATAATAAAAATAAAAATAATTTGCATTATAATTACGTTATACATTTGTTTCCGAAATTGAAATATATTTGTTTGTCATGTGTTGCGCCTGCATCTTTATGTCTTTACGGTACTTTACCGTATAGCATTTGGAGATTAGATTCATTGGAAAAGTGGTATATTTTTTTATTCTCAAAAGCAAGCGAAAAATAAATAGTTGAAACAAAAAAATGTTTTACTGTAACTCTGTAAGCACTAAGCTGAGTTGAGTCAAAGTCGAAATTTTGAACTTGATTGCTGGAGTCGGAGTCGGAGTTGAAAATTTTTGTTTAAGTGGAGTCGGAGTCGGAGTCGAAAATTTTTGTTTAAGTGGAGTCGGAGTCGGAGTCGAAAATCCAAATTTGAATTTAAGGAGTCGGAGTCGGAGTCGGAGTCGAAAAATTTATTTTACGACTTCGCAGCCCTGTTCAGCACGGTCTTCAAACTTGGAAAATAAAGTCATATTTTTACGTGACTGGAAGGCCTGTTAAAAATTTACTTGTAAAGTAATTGTATCTGACAACATAAAGTATCACAGCATCAATTAATTAATTTATTAATTAATTAAGTAATCAATTAATTAATTGTGATTCTAATTGAGATGAAAAATAATTGTCCAATTAAATTTGTTTTTCATGTCAAACAAATTAAATTTTAGAGGAAGCAATTTAATTTGGGTTTGCTTTTAAAATATTTTACGTGTTTTTTTTTTTTTATTATATATATATATATATATATATATATATATATATATATATATATATATATATATATATATATATATATATATATATATATCTAGATATATATATATAAAAAAGATATATATATATATATATATATATATATATATATATATATATATATATATATATATATATATATATATATATATATATATATATATATATATATATATATATATATATATATATATATATATATATATATATATATATATATGTATATATATATATATATATACATATATATATATATATATATATATAATAATATAATATATATAATAATGATAAGAATATATATTAAAATGTATAATAATAATGTTTATATATATATATATATATATATATATATATATATATATATATATATATATATATATATATATAAATATATATATATATATATATATATATAATAATAATAATAATAATGAGTCAATATATATAATATATAATATGTATATATATATAATAATAATATAATATATAATAACTATATATATATATATATACATATATAATATATATATATATATATATATTCGCTTTTTATCATTTTTATTTCATTTAGCCACTTTATTTTTAATATAAGTAATTTAACTTAAAATTATATAAAATAAAACTTGATTAAATTCAACAAATTTAGTTTGATAAAATTATTAATTAAAATAAACTAAAAAATTTAATAAAGAAAATTTTATTTAGAAAACGCCGTAACAGTTACGAAGGCAGTCCTTTATCCTAAAGTTTTTCAAGATGGCGCTCACACAGTTGCAGCTTTTTCTTCCACTTAAGTGAGTGCTAACTGCTAAGTGTATTTCGGAATTAAAAATAATAATATCGAATCCAAGACATCATTAAAGAGAGAGAGAGAGAGAGAGAGAGAGAGAGAGAGAGAGAGAGAGAGAGAGAGAGAGAGAGAGAGAGAGAGAGAGAGAGAGAGAGAGAGAGAGAGAGAGAGAGAGAGAGAGAGAGAGAGAGAGATTAAAGGAGGATTTTATTGAAGCAGTTTAATTTTTAAAGAAACAAATGGTTTGAAAAAAATTATTAGTGTATTGTATATGCTCATATAGTTCAAAGAGGAATTATTTTAAAAGTTAGGAAGAAAATAAATTATAATTTATTTATTTTTAAAAACTTTTCTATAAAATATTTTTTAAACTTTTAATTTTAAGTCAAACTAAAGGTACTACTAAAACAACCTTTCTTTTTGATTATAACATAAACATTTTATAAGTTTGGTAGGGCAGTATCATGTGTAGAGGGAGATCAAAATCAGCCGCTATGAGCCAGACCGGAGCCGGAGCTGGTCAGAGACAGACTTGAGCCGGCAATAGGCTTGCACACCTTGCAGCAATTTTTTTAATAAATAAACTAATATTATTAAAATCACTTTTGCCTTTAGTCTTACCTTCATTTCTACACCTTCAACATCAAGGAAGAAATCGACTACTGTCAAGTTAGTGGCTACCATCAAGGTATAAAGTGGGTAGCATTCGACATATGAAACTTTCGCTTCTTTTACTCTCTGAAGGGTCTGCCGCAATAACATTTGTTTTGATCCGTATAACCTTAGATAAAGAGAAATTATCAAATTTGGATAATCTTTGATATTTACCAAAAATGGGCAGCAAATTTACAAAGTAACATTATTAGAACTTAAAAAGATTAAAAATATAATTCCATAGTCAAGTTAAGACAAGATAATAGTAAAGAATTATCTGAAAGAGAAAGAATTTTATCTTAGTGCTTTACCGTAAGCAATAGTCTGCAAACCACAGAGAGGTATGGCATTACTTCAAAACTAAGTATTGAGAGGATCTTCATGATTCTAAATAATTTTGTTTTATAATAATAATAATTATAAATACTAATAATATTCTTACAGCTCTTACATTTAGTCTGAATTATACTTTATTCTCCGTCAATTATTCTACTTTCGTTCTCTCATGCGGTGTGTAATGTCGATACGTTATTGTGATTTACATTTTATGATGAAAATCATCTTCGTGTTAAATTATCGGTACTTGTAGTGCTTATCAAATCTATCAATTCTCAACTACTTATCTACAAACAAACATTACAATCTCATTTTGATTATCTTTATATATATGCAAAATCAAAATACATCTGTGGTTCCAATAAATAAGCCCCTGGCGAACACACAGCACCCCCAAGGTGATTAAGAAGGCTATCTTTGATATTTAAAATTGTGACATATAATTATAATTATCACTTTATTAATTTAAAAACATTAAAATTTTAATGCAAGCTTTGGTTTGTAAGATCTTTTTCAAGCACAGACAATACGTAATGATCTATTGATTTTTTCTCTTTTGCCAAATAAAAATTAACAAAACAAATTTCATCTTTCTAGTGGAACTGTGCATTTAGCAGTTCCAGATTTTGTTCTTAATGCTTGAAACATCAACAGTGGGGAGGGCTGTAGAGTAAGAGCCGGAGCCGGAGCCGGAGCCGAAGCCAAAATTTTTTTTGAGTGATACTGAAACCGAAGCCAAAAAGAATTTTACTTTAAAGTAAATGAGTTCAGAGCCGGAACCGGACACGAAACCGGATCCGCATAAATTTAATATGATGAAACCGGAGTCGGAGCTGGAGTCGGAGCCGGAAAAAAAATTACAGGCTCGGCATCTCTGACGGTGGGAATATTATAAGTGAACTATTTATTGATGGTGCAACATGTTGCAATTTTGCAAAGAACTTTAGGAAATTCGGTTTAGCGCAGGTTAGGTGTAGGTCACAGATTAGTGCAGTTAGACGAAATATCGATATTTTTCCGATAATCGTTTTTTTAATATCTTTCGTCCCCATGTAAGGGAATTAAAAAAAAGCCATGCCAAAGGTCTCTCAAATATAAATAAATTCACCGTACCAATTTTTTTTTTATGTTTAAATTTGGTTTAGGACCCATTTAGTTTAAGTTACAATAAGTTTTGTTAAGTATACACAGTAAATCTGTTTATACTTAACAAAACTTATCATAACCTTACTGATTTTTCGAACGTAAAACGAAATAATATATGAAAACAAAAGAATAACGTTGCTTATAAATATGTCGTAATTGTGGCAATTTTTTATTAACAACATGCAGCAGAGTTGCATCATACCCATATCAAAACATCGATTATTTATTTAAAAAATATCGATTTTTTTTAACTACGAAATACTCAACTATTACCGATTTTCCTTTCTGAAGCAAAATATATGCTTAATAATGAGAGAGAGAGAGAGAGAGAGAGAGAGAGAGAGAGAGAGAGAGAGGTTAATTAACCCTTTCTTTTCCACTGATTTCATTTTTCATTGCTATTTAAAATGTCGTCACCGTGACATAATAGATAGAACGACAGAGTCGCAAGGCAACGGACCCGGGTTCGATCCATCATCCCGATCCTAGGTAGCAATTACCTGGAGAAGTTTCCCCTCACACAATAGGGCTATGCCCGTAGGGTGTGAGTTTTTTTTCTAAATAAAAAAAACTTCCATTGAGTCTTTGTAAAGTTTAAATTTGGCATATTTTCATAGAATAAATGTAATTAATTTTAGCATAAATATAATTAATTATAGTATAAATATAATTAATTTTAGCATAAATATAATTAATTATAGTATAAATATAATTAATTTTAGTATAAATATAATTAATTATAGTATAAATATAATTAATTTTAGTATAAATATAATTAATTATAGTATAAATATAATTAATTTTAGTATAAATATAATTAATTATAGATAAATATTTATATAATCATAGTATAAATATAATTAATTATAGTATAAATATAAATAATTATAATATAAATATCATTAATTTTAGTATAAATATAATTAATTATAGTATAAATATAATTAATCATAATTATATATTTATACTATGATAATTTCTACTTTTATAGTTTACATTAATTGTAATTTATATTTTACATTAATTATAAGTTTTCATTAATTTTATTAATTAATTAATTAATATTTTACATTAATTTTCATTTGTGGAAACATATTAATTGGAACGAAAATGTCGGTTTTTGAGAAAAATATTTAAAGAATTTTTTTTTTTAGTTCAATTATTATAATTAACAAGTTAATTTTTCATACTAGCCGCCTACCGTGGCTCAACTGAGCTACGAGGTTTAGGGGCAGGGTTCGATCCTCGTCTGGATCCTAGGTAGCAATAACCTAGAGAAATTCACCTCCTTGAAGGGGGCTATTCCCGTGAGATGTTAACTTTATTATTATTATTATTATATATATATATATATATATATATATATATATATATATATATATATATATATATATATATATATATATATATATCTTATATATATATATATATATATATATATATATATATATATATATATATATATATATATATATATATATATATATATAATATTTTCTAAAATTTTCAGACTCTTTTTATTTATATTTATATATATATATATATATATATATATATATATATATATATATATATATATATATATATATATATATATATATATATATATATATATATATATATATATATATATATATATATATATATATATATATATATCTTATCCTTTTTATGGTTTTCCGCCCTTAGGAACTACGGGGAGACGCGTGGTGGCGCTTGACATATCCAAAGCATTTGACCGGGTATGGCACGCGTCACTGCTCTCCAAGCTCCCCTCCTTCGGGTTTCCTCCTTCTCTTTGCTTACTTATGTCTAGTTTTCTTTCAAATCGCTCAATATCGGCTGTTGTTGATGGGACGACTTCTTCTTCCTTTTCTGTTAATAGTGGTGTTCCTCAGGGTTCTGTCTTATCTCCTACTTTATTCCTACTTTTCATTAATGATCTTCTCACCTGCACATCTAACTCTATTCACTCATATGCCGATGACTCGACCCTTCATTCTTCAACTCATTTCAATTCTGCTCCTTCTTTTACTTCTAGAATTGCCTCTCGTCTTAATCTTTCCGATTATATTCTCGCTGATCTGGATAGAATTTCCGGGTGGGGTCGTCTGAACCTTGTGAAATTCAATTCTTTAAAACTCAACTTCTACAAATCTCCCTCTCTAAGACACCTTCTAACTTTAATATCTCTTTCGACGGCTCTCTCGTCTCTCCTGTTGACAATATAAACATCCTTGGCCTTAACATAAACAAAAAAATGTCTTGGAAACCTCACCACATCACAATGGTTGCTAGGGCGGCCTCAAAGAAACTGGGAGTTCTGTTTAGACTGCGAGACTTTTTTTCCTCTTCTCAGTTACTCCAGCTATACAAGGGCCTCATCCGCCCTTGTATGGAGTACTGCTCTCATATTCTGGGGGGGCTCTGGTTTCGCGGCTTTTAGATAGGGTCGAGTCAAAGGCCAAAACACTTATAAACTCTTTCCAGTTTCCTTGACCCTCTATCTTTGCGGCGCGATGTTGGCGCTTTATCTCTTACTATAGGTACCGTAGTGGCGGGTGCTCGAGGAACTTATCACTCGCCGTACCATCACCTTTACGTCGCCCTCGTAGCACAAGGGTGCTGTATCTGCACATGAGTTTTGTGTTGATATTGGTAACTCCAGACTAGTTCACTGCGGTGCTTCCTTCTTTCCTGCCACCTCTGTTCTGTGGAATTCTCTTCCATCTTCTGTTTCCTGCTGAATTTAATCTCCCCCACTTCAAAGCCTGCGTCTGTGCTCATCTGCGTAATTTACGTTAGTTGTTCGATTCTGAGGCGTGTAACACCCCTCCTTGAATAGGAGCTCTGCCGTGAGTGGTGGTGACAACTGTAAAAAAAAAAAAAAAAAAAAAAAAAAAAATATATATATCATATTTTTTAAAGCTTTTAGTCAATATATATATATATATATATATATATATATATATATATATATATATATATATATAAATATATATAAAATATATATATATATATATATATATATATATATATATATATATATATATATAAATTAATCTAAAAGAGATAGCACAGAAACAACATAAATCTATTTGCCTTATAGTAATATTATAGCTGTTTATTGAAATTCCATTTATCAGTATTGTTTTTCCACATGCATGCTAATGTATTTAACTAGGTTTCATATTCATTATTTTTCATACTTCCAATTATTTTACTCACTTATTTCCAACGCTAAATTATTATATACATCATTTCCTACAAAAATAAAAAATAAATTGAATAAAAATAATGTGTGTCATTCAAATTAACAAGGTCGTATATATAATTATATATATATATATATATATATATATATATATATATATATATATATATATATATATATATATATATATATATATATATATATATATATATCTATACTTTATATATATATCTTAAATAGTATATCATATATATATATATATATATATATATATATATATAGATTTTTAACAGTACCTCATATAAACCTCTGAAGGTCTTGGTGTTAGGGATAAGCAACAATTTGCATGATAAGCTTTTCTGTGCTTATGAATAAGCAATTGGTATTCTATTGGATTGGGTTCAATTAAAAGTCCTCTCCAACCAAAACTTTTTTCTAAATTTAAGGTGTTGCTAAATTTTTCACCATCGTAGGCTCCAGCTTCTATGAATGTTCCATTTTTCTGCGAAATCGAAAAATTTGTAGTTTATATATCCTATTTATACTGTTTATATTGTAGTTGATATATCACGTGATTCTTTCAAGGATCACGTGATTTTCCTTGGAAGGATCACATTACTTTCTTTCTAAGGATCAAGTGATTCTCATTCTAAGGGTCACGTGATTTTCCTTGGAAGGGGTCACGTGATTTTCCTGGACGGATCACGTGATTTTCCTTGGATGGATCACGCCAGTCTCTTCAAAAACAAATGACATTCTTTGTAATCAGCAAGACATTTTCCAGGAGCTCAAACTGGGAGCTTTCTTGGAAGTATCACGTGATCTTTATTGAAAGAATCACATGTGATCTTTCTTGGTCCGGAGGATCACGTGATATACCACTTTACGGATCACGTGATTTTACTTGAATCGATCTGAGTAACTTGGAAAGAAATCAAGTGATTTTCCTTGAAAGGATCCATGATTTACCTTGAAAAGTCACGTGATTTTTCTGGTAGAATCACGTGATCTTTCTTGGAAGGATCACGTGATCTTTCTTGGAAGGATCAAGTGACCTTTCTGGTAGAATCACGTGATCTTTCTTGGAAGGATCACGTGATCTTTCTTGGAAGGATCACGTGATCTTTCTTGGAAGGATCACGTGATCTTTCTTGGAAGGTCACGTGATCTTTCTTGGAAGGTCACGTGATCTTTCTTGGAAGAATCACATGATCTTTACTTGGAAGGATCACTGATCTTCCTTGGAAAGATCAAGTGATCTTTCTTGGAAGGATCACGTGATCTTTCTTGGAAGGATCACGTGATCTTTCTTGGAAGCACGTGATCTTTCTTGGAAGAATCACGTGATCTTTCTTAGAAGGATCACGTGATCTTTCTTTGAAGGATCACGTGATCTTTCTTAGAAGGATCACGTGATCTTTCTTAGAAGGATCACGTGATCTTTCTTAGAAGGATCACGTGATCTTTCTTTGAAGGATCACGTGATCTTTCTTAGAAGGATCACGTGATCTTTCTTAGAAGGATCACGTGATCTTTCTTAGCTCGATCAGTTGCTTGCTCTTTATAGGGGGTGTCGTTAGCTCTTGTATGGAGTATGACTCACACATCTTGGGTGGTCCCACTCACACAACTCTCCTTGAAATAGTGGAGTCTTGGGCTTTTCGTCTGTCACTAACTCTCACCAGTCTCTCTCTTTATTCTATTGGTGTTACAATGAACACTGCTGTTCTGAACTCTCTCTCTCTCTCTCTCTCTCTCTCTCTCTCTCTCTCTCTCTCTCTCTCTCTCTCTCTCTCTCTCTCTCTCTCTCTCTCTCTCTCTCTCTCTCTCTCTCTCTTGCAATGAACACTGCTCATCTGAACTCTCCTGTCACATAGCTCCTTCACTGAGAAGGGCTAGTGCGACATGCCTTTCTACACAGTCTCATAATTTCTTTATCCATCTCTCTGACCCCTGACTTAACAGCTATGCTCAATCTAACATGCCCTCCACTGGTAAAGTCTGGAACACATTCCCTTTATCTATTTTCCCAACTACCTTTGACTTACACACTTTCAAACTCCGTGTATCTGAGAGGTATGTCGGTGGATCTTTCAACTGGACCTGGCTTGTATATATATATATATATTTATATATATATATATATATATATATATATATATATATATATATATATATATATATATATATATATATATATATATATATATATATATATATATATTTATATATATATATATATATATATATATATATATATATATATATATATATATATATATATATATATATATATATTTACATATATATAACTATATAACATACAGATATATACCTATATACATATATGAAATATATTATATATATATATGTATATATATAAATATATATAATATGTATAAATAAATAAATATATATAAATATATATATATATAAATATATATATATAAATATATATAAATATGTATATATATATATATATATATATTTATATATATATATATATATATATATATATATATATATATATATATATATATATATATATATATATATATATATATATATATATATATATATATATATATATATATATATATATATATATATATATATATATAAAAAACTTTTAATCTATATATATATATACATATATATATAATATATATATATAATGTATATATATATTTTTTTTTTTTTTTTAGTTAAAAAACCCTCCCATGTTGGGCCCTTCTCAAGGAGGGGGCGGAAAATAAAACATTGAAAAACCCACCCAATCCCCAGTCTAACGCAAAGTTCTCAGGTGAGCGCAGACGTGGGCTTTAAAGAGAGAAAGATTAAATATAGTTGGAAAAACAGAAGAAGGCAAGGAGTTCCACAGAACAGAAGTAGCTGGAAAGAAAGAGGCACCACAACGAACAAGTCTGGGGTTCTCAATACTCGCGCAAAATTCATGCGAGAGCATGGCACCCCTTGTATTGCGAGGGCGACGCAATGGAGGTGGAATGCGAGCGGCCAACTCCCCCGAGCATCTACCGCTGTAGTACCTATAGAAAAGAGATAGTGCGCCAACGTCACGTCGCAGAGATAGAGGGTCAAGAGAGTTTGAAAGTAGGAGACAG
>JABUQX010030900.1:37500-40000 GCA_015478945.1 Trachelipus rathkii
TGAAGGTTCTCTGCTTGGTACATTCCTTTTACTACTTCAAATCTATGTTAATGGGATAGAATATAGATGAAATATACTAAATTTGAATCTGCTGCTACTTCAGATGGTAGGTTGGATTAAAGTTTGGCTAAATGAGTGAGAGCTGAAGAAATTAGAAAATGACCTCAAAAAGGACGTGAATATGCTTTACCTTTCAACATGTGGGGTACTGAATTTTCAGCATGCACTGTAGGCAAAGCTTCCTCTATGCCTGATCCAGCCATCAGTCCTCCAATAGCAACAAGAAAGGACATCAGTGTATGAAACTATGAAACTCACCAAACCGGATTACCACAATATCAAATTCTCCTTTGTGATCAGTGCATATAACTTCCATTACATTTATCCATAATCACTGACCAAAGGTTATAATTGGAATTTTCACTTTTAATCTTTTTGCTTCATTACTTATGAACATAATTGTGGTGCATACACAGCTGTAAGGACCTGGATCCAAATCAATCATTGGTAGAAACGAAGTTACTGTTACACCACTGTGTTCACCTTCTGTAGCAGTTTGCATGTGTCATAACCATCCTGGTTGATGTATTTTAAATAACTTACTGGTACTCCAAAGAACATCACGGAGATTACTTTTAACTGGTTCATAGAATAAACTTTGAAATTTCAGTTTATTCGTGGCTCTTGAGCTAGGGGATTGAATGTAGTGGTGGGGTATTTCTACTTTCTTTATAATGTCATGTGGTAGAGGGAGGGATATGAGTCATTTTATTTTGTCTGTGAGCAATAAAGAATTGTTAGAAGATGCTCTGATGTCCACATTATAACTCCCATCCTATGAAAAGTGTTATGGCCATCTATTGTTGCTATATTATGGTCTATATTGTCGGCAACCCATTGAGAGAAGTGGCCTGATGGTATAACTCTTTGGTTACTTTCATCCATTACAGAAGAGTGTATGTATTTCTGCACTTCATCATAAAACATGCTGAATCCAAGGCTGGAAAGCTCATCAATTATGAAACGAAACCCAAAATCTCTGTGAATCTTTATGCCTACAGCAAGAGGAATTAGGCATATTAGAGATCAAGCTTACATTACAGCCTGACCTATTGAAACCTGCTTCAGATCATTGTGTTTGTCACCGATTAGGATATCCAAGAAAGTTTGTAAAACAGGGGGTAAAAATGTCTTGTTTTTTTTTTCAACGGATGCAATATCATGCACTATGATAAAAGTCCTTATTTTTGTACAACAAATTTATTTCAGCTCTGATCAGTTTTGCTGCAGACTGGATTTATCTAAATTTTTCTTCATCAAGGTCATCAAGTCTTTTTTGTTTTTGATAGTCCAAGATTATGTTTGATAAAGTTTTTCCAAATGTTTTCATGTTACATTTCCCATATGTGCCTGATATTATGATGTTATCACCAAACCAGTTTTGCAATTTTTTCTTCAAACGTCTAGAAGTGTAAATCTCACTTCCCCTCTGGTAAATTCTACCCACTTTTTCCACTGTCACTCACAGATATTGGCTCTTGACAGTTTTCTTGTGACCACTCACATGTCTTTTTACCAAAGCATCAGAACTATCAGTGTCAAACGGACGGCCTATTGATGTGGGTAATCCTCCACTGCCTTCAGGAGTATACTTCATAGGAATGTGTTTGCCGCTTCTAAAATTGACGCTGCACACTTGGTGATATCGAGCTTCTGCAGCAAGTAGATCTATGACTAAAAGCATCCTCGCGTGTACACTTGCTGGCCATAAATCACTTCTAGTACTGCATACTTTCAAAATTGTCTCGCGAAACTGGAAATACTCACATGAATGACTGGAATTTCTTTACGCTTTTCATAATCCGTAATAATCTGCCTACAAAACAAACAATTCTCTTTGAAATTGAACGATCCAACAGTTCCTCTTAACGTTCTCGAGCTGGTCGAAGGAATATCATCTTGCCATGTTTTCAGTTTTATATCACTTTTAATTTTGATAGGATTGACATGTAGCGATGTCGACATTCTGTATGTACTTTCAACAGCATCAGTAGGTAGTAGGTATGGGATTGAAAAGTTCATGAATTTTATCATCTCTTTTTTTTTTTTCGTTGATAATTCCCGTCAAGCCTTTTGCTGTAAATGCGATATAGGGAGTATCGTCACAAGCACATTGGAACACAAAAATCTGGGTTCTTCTTCCATTTTTCTTATGATTATTTCTTCACTCAAAACAAAGATTACCAACCTGAAGAAGATAATAAACAAAATCAAAATTAGTGTCGCAGCATCAGGTAAAGTTGTAATGTAATGTAGCATAATATAAGCATTTAAGGTGTAAATGCAGGGTCATGTTGGTATAATTTTTAAATCATTATATACTTCATCTTGATAAACATTTTACCTTTAAAAACCAATATCATATTCTTTTTCTGCATGAAATTTCCTGTAATTTGATACCACATTTGATTTTTTATTATTTTTTTAAAAAATTTCTTGC